>JARQOD010000728.1:0-127446 GCA_033576555.1 Oophaga sylvatica
CAAAATCATATTTTTTGCGGGCGCACGGTTTTCATTTAATTACTGATCCCCATTACATCCTGTATTAACCCCAGAACGCACTCACTATTCTCGCTGGTGCAGTCACTGTGTACATACATTCTGATCCTGAGTTACATCCTGTATTATACACAGAGCTGCACTCACTATCTGCTGGTGCAGTCACTGTGTACATACATTACATTACTGATCCTGAGTTACATCCTGTATTATACCCCAGAGCTGCACTCACTATTCTGCTGGTGCAGTCACTGTGTACATACATTACATTACTGATCCTGAGTTACATCCTGTATTAACTCCAGAGCTGCACTCACTATTCTGCTGGTGCAGTCACTGTGTACATACATTAACTTACTGATCCTGAGTTACATCCGTATTATACTCCCAGAGCTGACTCACTATTCTGCTGGTGCAGTCACTGTGTACATACATTACTGATCCTAGTTACATCCTGTATTATACTCCAGAGCTGCACTCACTATTCTGCTGGTGCATCACTGTGTACATACATTACATTACTGATCCTGAGTTACATCCTGTATTATATTCCAGAGCTGCACTCACTAATCTGCTGGTACAGTCACTGTGTACATACATTACTGATCCTGAGTTACATCCTGTATTATACCCCAGACTGCACTCACAATTCTGCTGGTGCAGTCACTGTGTACATACATTACTGATCCTGAGTTACATCCTGTATTACACTCCAGAGCTGCACTCACTATTCTGCTGGTTGCAGTCACTGTGTACATACATTACATACTGATCCTGAGTTACATCCTGTATTATACTCCAGAGCTGCACTCACTATTCTGCTGGTGCAGTCACGTGTACATACATTACA
Source organism: Oophaga sylvatica (assembly GCA_033576555.1). NCBI lineage: Eukaryota > Metazoa > Chordata > Amphibia > Anura > Dendrobatidae > Oophaga > Oophaga sylvatica. Next base: position 869 of record JARQOD010000728.1, read on the forward strand.
TTACTGATCCTGAGTTACATCCTGTGTTATACTCCAGAGCTGCACTCACTATTCTACTGGTGCATCACTATGTACATACATTACTGATACTGAGTTACATCCTGTATATACTTCAGAGCTTGCGCTCACTATTCTGCTGGTGCAGTCACTGTGTACATACATTACTGATCCTGAGTTACATCCTGTATTATATTTCCCAGAGCTGCACTCACTATTCTGCTGGTGCATCACTGTGTACATACATATACTGATCCTGAGTTACCTCTGTATTATACCCCAGAGCTGACTCACTATTCTGCGGGTGCAGTCACTGTGTACATACATTACATTACTGATCCTGAGTTACATCCTGTATATACTCCAGAGCTGCACTCACTATTCTGCTGGTGCAGTCACTGTGTACATACATTACATTACGATCCTGAGTTACATCCTGTATTATACTCCAGAGCTGCACTCACTATTCTGCTGGTGCAGTCACTGTGTACATACATTACATTACTGATCCTGAGTTTACATCCTGTATTATATCCAGAGCTGCACTCACTATTTTCTGGTGCAGTCACTGTGTACAAATACATTACTGATCCTGAGTTACATCCTGTATTATACCTCAGAGCTGCACTCACTATTCTGCTGGTGCAGTCACTGTGTACATACATTACTGATCCTGAGTTACATCCTGTATATAACTCCAGAGCTGCACTCACTATTCTGCTGGTGCAGTCACTGTGTACATATCATACATTATGATCCTGAGTTACATCCGTATTATACTCCAGAGCTGCACTCACTATTCTGCTGGTGCAGTCACTGTGTACATACATTACATTACTGATCCTGAGTTACATCCTGTATTTTACTCCAGAGCTGCACTCACTATTCTGCTGGTGCAGTCACTGTGTACATACATTAATCCCTGTACTGATCCCGAGTTACATCCTATTATACTCCCAAGCTGTACTCACTATTCTGCTGGTGCAGTCAACGTGTACATACATTACTGATCCTGAGTTACATCCTGTATTAAACTCCAGAGCTGCACTCACTATTCTGCTGGTGCAGTCACTGTGTACTACATTACATTACTGATCCTGAGTTACATCCTGTATTATACCCAGAGCTGCACTCACTATTCTGCTGGTGCAGTCACTGTGTACATACATTACATTACTGATCCTGAGTTACATCCGTATTATACTCCAGAGCTGCACTCACTATTCTGCTGGTGCAGTCACTATACATACATTACTGATCCTGATTTACATCCTGTATTATACTTCAGAGCTGCGCTCACTATTCTGCTGGTGCAGTCACTGTGTACATACATTACTGATCTGAGTTACATCCTGTATTATACTTCAGAGCTGCGCTCACTATTCTGCTGGTGCAGTCACTGTGTACATACATTACATTACTGATCCTGAGTTACATCCTGTATTATACTCCAGAGCTGCACCACTATTCTGCTGGTGCAGTCACTGTGTACATACATTACATTACTGATCCTGAGTTACATCCTTATTATACTCCAGAGCTGCACTCACTATTCTGCTGGTGCAGTCACTGTGTACATACATTACTGATCCTTACTGATCCCGAGTTACATTCCAGTATTATACTCCAGAGCTGAACTCACTAATCTGCTGGTGCAGTCACTGTGTACATACATTACTGATCCTGAGTTACATCCTGTATTATACTCCAGAGCTGCACTCACTATTCTGCTGGTGCAGTCACTGTGTACATACATTACATTACTGATCCTGAGTTACATCCTGTATTATATTCCAGAGCTGCACTCACTATTCTGCTGGTACAGTCACTGTGTACATACATTACTGATCCTGAGTTACATCCTGTATTATACCCCAGAGCTGCACTCACTATTCTGCTGGTGCAGTCACTGTGTACATACATTACTGATCCTGAGTTACATCCTGTATTACACTCCAGAGCTGCACTCACTATTCTGCTGGTGCAGTCACTGTGTACATACATTACATTACTGATCCTGAGTTACATCCTGTATTATACTCCAGAGCTGCACTCACTATTCTGCTGGTGCAGTCACTGTGTACATACATTACATTACTGATCCTGAGTTACATCCTGAGTTATACCTCCAGAGCTGCACTCACTATTCTAACTGGTGCAGTCACTATGTACATACATTACTGATCCTGAGTTACATCCTGTATTATACATCAGAGCTGCGCTCACTATTCTGCTGGTGCAGTCACTGTGTACATACATTACTGATCCTGAGTTACATCCTGTTATACTCCCGAGCTGCGCTCACTATTCTGCTGTGCAATCACTGTGTACATACATTACTGATCCTGAGTTACCCCTGTATTATACTCCAGAGCTGCACTCACTATTCTGCTGGTGCATCACTGTGTACATACATTACATTACTGATCCTGATTACATCCTGTATTATACCCAGAGCTGCACTCACTATTCTGCTGTGCAGTCACTGTGTACATACATACATACTGATCCTGAGTTACATCCTGTATTATACTCCAAGCTGCACTCACTATCTGCGGTGCAGTCACTGTGTACAACATACATACTGATCTGAGTTACATCCTGTATTATACCAGAGCTGCACTCACTATTCTGCTGTGCATCACTGTGTACATACATTTACTGATCCTGATTACATCCTGTATTATACTCCAGAGCTGCACTCACTATTCTGCTGGTGCAGTCACTGTGTACATACATACATTACTGATCCTGAGTTACATCCTGTATTATACTCCAGAGCTGCACTCACTATTCTGCTGGTGCAGTCACTGTCGTACATACATTACTGATCCTGAGTTACATCCTGTATTATACTCCAGAGCTGCACTCACTATTCTGCTGGTGCAGTCACTGTGTACATAACATTACTGATCCTGAGTACATCCTGATTATATATATACCAGAGCTGCACTCACTATTCTGCTGGTGCAGTCACTGTGTACATACATTACTGATCCTGAGTTACATCCTGTATTATACCCAGAGCTGCACTCACTATCTGCTGGTGCAGTCACTGTGTACATACATTACATTACTGATCCTGAGTTACATCCTGTATTATACTCCAGAGCTGTACTCCAGAGCTGCACTCACTATTCTGCTGGTGCAGTCACTGTGTACATACATTACTTGATCCTGAGTTACATCCTGTATTATACTTCAGAGCTGCGCTCACTATTCTGCTGGTGCAGTCACTGTGTACATACATTACTGATCCTGAGGGGGGGGTTTTTTTTTTTTTTTTACTGTGTACATACATTACATTACTGATCCTGAGTTACATCCTGTATTATACTCCAGAGCTGCACTCACTATTCTGCTGGTGCAGTCACTGTGTACATACTTACATTACTGATCCTGAGTTACATCCTGTATTATACTCCAGAGCTGCACTCACTATTCTGCTGGTGCAGTCACTGTGTACATACATTACTGATCCTGAGTTACATCCTGTATTATATCCAGAGCTGCACTCACTATTCTGCTGGTGCAGTCACTGTGTATACATACATTACTGATCCTGAGTTACATCCTGTATTATACTCCAGAGCTGCACTCACTATTCTGCTGGTGCAGTCACTGTGTACATACATTACATTACTGATCCTGAGTTACATCCTGTATTATACTCCAGAGCTGCACTCACTATTCTGCTGGTGCAGTCCTGTGTACATTACATTACTGATCCTGAGTTACATCCTGTATTATACTCCAGAGCTGCACTCACTATTCTGCTGGTGCAGTCACTGTGTACATACATACATACTGATCCTGAGTTACATCCTGTATTATACTCCAGAGCTGCACTCACTATTCTGCTGGTGCAGTCACTGTGTACATACATATACTGATCCTGAGTTACATCCTGTATTATACTTCCAGAGCTGCACTCACTATTCTGCTGGTGCAGTCACTGTGTACATACATTACATTACTGATCCTGAGTTACATCCTGTATTATACCCAGACTGCACTCACTATTCTGCTGGTGCAGTCACGTGTACATACATTACTGATCCTGAGTTACATCCTGTATTATACTCCAGAGCTGCACTCACTATTCTGCTGGTGCAGTCACTGTGTACATACATTACATTACTGATCCTGAGTTACATCCTGTATTATACTCCAGAGCTGCACTCACTATTCTGCTGGTGCAGTCACTGTGTACATACATTACATTACTGATCCTGAGTTACATCCTGTATTATACTCCAGAGCTGCACTCACTATTCTGCTGGTGCAGTCACTGTGTACATACATTACATTCTGATCCTGAGTTACATCCTGTATTATACTCCAGAGCTGCACTCACTATTCTGCTGGTGCAGTCACTGTGTACATACATTACATTACTGATCCTGAGTTACATCCTGTATTATACTCCAGAGCTGCACTCACTATTCTGCTGGTGCAGTCACTGTGTACACATTACATTACTGATCCTGAGTTACATCCTGTATTATACTCCAGAGCTGCACTCACTATTCTGCTGGTGCAGTCACTGTGTACATACATTACTGATCCTGAGTTACATCCTGTATTATACTCCAGAGCTGCACTCACTATTCTGCTGGTGCAGTCACTGTGTACATACATTACATACTGATCCTGAGTTACATCCTGTATTATACTCCAGAGCTGCACTCACTATTCTGCTGGTGCAGTCACTGTGTACATACATTACATTACTGATCCTGAGTTACATCCTGTATTATACCCAGAGCTGCACTCACTATTCTGCTGGTGCAGTCACTGTGTACATACATACATTACTGATCCTGAGTTACATCCTGTATTATACTCCAGAGCTGCACTCACTATTCTGCTGGTGCAGTCACTGTGTACATACATTACATTACTGATCCTGAGTTACATCCTGTATTATACTCCAGAGCTGCACTCACTATTCTGCTGGTGCAGTCACTGTGTACATACATTACATTACTGACCTGAGTTACATCCTGTATTATACTCCAGAGCTGCACTCACTATTCTGCTGGTGCAGTCACTGTGTACATACATTACATTACTGATCCTGAGTTACATCCTGTATTATACCCAGAGCTGCACTCACTATTCTGCTGGTGCAGTCACTGTGTACATAATCATTACTGATCCTGAGTTACATCCTGTATTATACTCCAGAGCTGCACTCACTATTCTGCTGGTGCAGTCACTGTGTACATACATTACATTACTGATCCTGAGTTACATCCTGTATTATACTCCAGAGCTGCACTCACTATTCTGCTGGTGCAGTCACTGTGTACATACATACATTACTGATCCTGAGTTACATCCTGTATTATACTCCAGAGCTGCACTCACTATTCTGCTGGTGCAGTCACTGTGTACATACATTACATTACTGATCCTGAGTTACATCCTGTATTATACTTCCAGAGCTGCACTCACTATTCTGCTGGTGCAGTCACTGTGTAATACATACATTACTGATCCTGAGTTACATCCTGTATTATACTCCAGAGCTGCACTCACTATTCTGCTGGTGCAGTCACTGTGATACATACATTACTGATCCTGAGTTACATCCTGTATTATACTCCAGAGCTGCACTCACTATTCTGCTGGTGCAGTCACTGTGTACATACATTACATTACTGATCCTGAGTTACATCCTGTATTATACTTCAGAGCTGCACTCACTATTCTGCTGGTGCAGTCACTGTGTACATACATTACTGATCCTGAGTTACCTCCTGTATTATACTCCAGAGCTGACTCACTATTCTGCTGGTGCAGTCACTGTGTACATACATTACATTACTGATCCTGAGTTACATCCTGTATTATACTCCAGAGCTGCACTCACTATTCTGCTGGTGCAGTCACTGTGTACATACATTACATTACTGATCCTGAGTTACATCCTGTATTATACTCCAGAGCTGCACTCACTATTCTGCTGGTGCAGTCACTGTGTACATACATTACTGATCCTGAGTTACATCCTGTATTATACTCCAGAGCTGCACTCCATTCTGCTGGTGCAGTCACTGTGTACATACATTACTGATCCTGAGTTACATCCTGTATTATACTCCAGAGCTGCACTCACTATTCTGCTGGTGCAGTCACTGTGTACATACCATTACTGATCCTGAGTTACATCCTGTATTATACTCCAGAGCTGCACTCACTATTCTGCTGGTGCAGTCACTGTGTACATACATTACATTACTGATCCTGAGTTACATCCTGTATTATACTCCAGAGCTGCACTCACTATTCTGCTGGTGCAGTCACTGTGTACATACATACATTACTGATCCTGAGTTACATCCTGTATTATACTCCAGAGCTGCACTCACTATTCTGCTGGTGCAGTCACTGTGTACATACATTCATTACTGATCCTGAGTTACATCCTGTATTATACTCCAGAGCTGCACTCACTATTCTGCTGGTGCAGTCACTGTGTACATACATTACATTACTGATCCTGAGTTACATCCTGTATTATACTCCAGAGCTGCACTCACTATTCTGCTGGTGCAGTCACTGTGTACATACATTACATTACTGATCCTGAGTTACATCCTGTATTATACTCCAGAGCTGCACTCACTATTCTGCTGGTGCAGTCACTGTGTACATACATTACATTACTGATCCTGAGTTACATCCTGTATTATACTCCAGAGCTGCACTCACTATTCTGCTGGTGCAGTCACTGTGTACATACATTACTGATCCTGAGTTACATCCTGTATTATACTCCAGAGCTGCACTCACTATTCTGCTGGTGCAGTCACTGTGTACATACATACTTACTGATCCTGAGTTACATCCTGTATTATACTCCAGAGCTGCCTCACTATTCTGCTGGTGCAGTCACTGTGTACATACATTACTGATCCTGAGTTAATCCTGTATTATACCCAGAGCTGCACTCACTATTCTGCTGGTGCAGTCACTGTGTACATACATTACTTACGATCCTGAGTTACATCCTGTATTATACTCCAGAGCTGCACTCACTATTCTGCTGGTGCAGTCACTGTGTACATACATTACTGATCCTGAGTTACATCCTGTATTATACTCCAGAGCTGCACTCACTATTCTGCTGGTGCAGTCACTGTGTACATACATTACTGATCCTGAGTTTACATCCTGTATTATACTCCAGAGCTGCACTCACTATTCTGCTGGTGCAGTCACTGTGTACATACATTACATTACTGATCCTGAGTTACATCCTGTATTATACTCCAGAGCTGCACTCACTATTCTGCTGGTGCAGTCACTGTGTACATACATTACTGATCCTGAGTTACATCCTGTATTATACTCCAGAGCTGCACTCACTATTCTGCTGGTGCAGTCACTGTGTACATACATTACATTACTGATCCTGAGTTACATCCTGTATTATATCCCAGAGCTGCACTCACTATTCTGCTGGTGCAGTCACTGTGTACATACATTACATTACTGATCCTGAGTTACATCCTGTATTATACTCCAGAGCTGCACTCACTATTCTGCTGGTGCAGTCACTATGTACATACATTACTGATCCTGAGTTACATCCTGTATTATACTCCAGAGCTGCACTCACTATTCTGCTGGTGCAGTCACTGTGTACATACATTACATACTGATCCTGAGTTACATCCTGTATTATACTTCAGAGCTGCGCTCACTATCTGGCGTGGGCAGTCACTGTGTACATACATACTGATCCCTGAGTTACCTCCTGTATTATACCCAGAGCTGCACTCACTATTCTGCTGGTGCAGTCACATGTGTACATACATTACATTTCTGATCCTGAGTTACATCCAGTATTATAATCCAGAGCTGCACTCACTATTCGCTGGTGCAGTCACTGTTACATACCTTACATTACTGATCCTGAGTTTACATCCTGTATTATACTCCAGAGCTGCACACACTGTTCAGCTGGTGCAGTCACTATGTACATACCATTACTGATCCTGAGTTACATCCTGTATTATACTCCAAGCTGCACTCACTATTCTGCTGGTGCAGTCACTGTGTACATACTAATTTTCATTACTGATCCTGAGTTACATCCTGTATTATACTTCAGAGCTGCGCTCACTATTCTGCTGGTGCAGTCACTTTGTACATACATTACTGATCCTGAGTTACCTCCTGTATTATACCCCAGAGCTGCACTCGACTATTCTGCTGGTGCAGTCACTGGTAACATACATTACATACGATCCTGAGTCCCTTTTATCCCCGACCCTTACATTCTGTTTCAGCCATTAAATTTAACCTGTTAATCTAATCTTTAACCCCGACCACTTTTTCAAAATTTCCCGGTAAAAAAAAATTTCCCCATTTAATAATTTAACACCCCCTTTTTCCTTGGGGATCATTTTTTGAATCATTGATTCCCAAAACAGCCTAAATTTTCCCTTTTTTAATCTAGCGCAACCCTTATTTCCAGACCCTTTATTTTTAACTTTTAAAAATTAATTTTCCCTTTTATTTAATCCGGGAAAAAAGGAAACCCCAAAAATTTTTGAATCCTTTCTCTTTAAAAAGGGCAATTTTTTTTCCCCCCCAAAAAAAATTTAAAATTATTCCTTATTTTTAAAGGAACCTTTTTTTGGGGACCCTTTCTTCGGGCCCTTTTTTCTCAACCCCCCCAAAATCTTAAATTAAAATTTTATCTTTCCTTTGGTCTTTTTAAAATTTTTTTTTTTAAAACCGGCTTTAACTTTTTTTGGAAACTGTTTCAAACAACAAAATTTTTTTTTTCCATTTTAAATCATTTTTTTGGCAGAGTTAAAAAAAAGGATTGAAAACCCTTTTTTAAAAGGTGATAATATTCTCTGTGAGCATTTTAAAATTATTTTCGGGTTATTTTTAAAACCCAAGGGATTCCCTTTGCTGGGGCACACATAAAAAATTTTTTGGGTTTTTTTTGATTATACCCCAGGTGCCCACTTTTGCTCTCCGATGAAAATTCTATCCAACGACCAAAAAAACCCGAGTTTCCCCTTTTTTGGGCACACTTTGTCATCATTTCATCTGCCTGAGTTAACCAAAACTCCCGCTCCCCCCTTTGCCCCCTTCCCCCCTTGGAAATTTACTTTTTTTCCCCCCTTCCTTAAAAAAAGCTTGCACCTTTCCCAACTGACAGTTTTTTTAAAAAAATCCCTTTTTTTTTTTTTCCCCGCCCTTTTTTCCGGGTTTTCCCCCTTTAAATTTTTAAAAGTTTTTAAATTATTCCAAAATCATCTTTTCCGGGGCATTTTTTCATTCAGTCCCTTTTCTTTATATTTTAACGAACATTTGGGAAAACCCCTTTTTTTTAAAATTTTGAGTTTTCTAATTTTCCGAAATTTCCCCCCTTTTCCCTTTAAAAAACCCCCTTTTAAAAACATCCAAAGAATTTCTTCCCTTTTCGGGGGGGAAAATTGAAAATTTTTTAAAAACTTTCTGGGTTTTTTGAAAATTTTTTTAAAATCCTTTAATTTCATATTTAAATTCCTGTGAGCAAACCCCTTTTAAATACATTTGATTCCCATATTCAATTTATCCTGGGTGCATCCCTTCGCTGGTTCTCTACTTAAATTACTTCTTAATTACCATTTATAACCCAAGACACTCACTTTCTGTGTGCCATAATGTACAACATTACTGATCCTGGTTAACCCCCTTTTATATCCCAGACCCTCACTTTCTGTGTGCCACTGTGTACATACATTCTGATCCTATTCCTTTAAAATACCCGAACTGATTTTTCTGCTGTACATCATTTACAACCATTACTCTGGGTACACCTTTTATCCCAATTTCCTTTTTCCCCTGGTGCATACTTTCATTAATTACTGTTCCATAAATTTAATCCGTATTACTAAGGGCCTAATTCCTGAGGCCTGTTGAAATACATTACTACTTCCGATAAACCCCGATTACTCAACTAACTCCTTTTGTTGTACAACATTACATTCCCTGTTATCCTTTTTAACCGATTACTCCAAATTTTCTGGCACCGGGAAAAATACAAAGATTATTCTGATTTCCCCCTACCATTTTCTGGTCATCACTGTGTACATACAATTATATCCCGTTAATCCCGTTTTAACAGCCCTCACTATTCGGTCAGTAAATTTCATTACTATTTCTGATTATACCCAAACCAACCCCTTTCCCGTCGTCTGTTCATTAACCAATAAAAATCTGATTCATCCTTTTACTCAACTGTATTTTCTTAGTGTACTTTACAACAAATTACTGTCCAATTTTAACCTTATTAAATTTAAGCTTATACTATTTTGGAACATTGACTCTTTCTGATCTTTACATTCCTATATCTCCAATCAATCTGTTCCCCGGTTTTAAACTGAACAAAATTTATCGATTTTTTTTTCCAACTCTTTGTGTGCCATTGTCCAAAATATTTGATCCGTTTAAACCAACTCATTTTTCTTGGGGTCCGTGTACAAAATTTTTTGACCAAATTCATAAATATCCGCCCTTATTTCGGGAGCACTTTAAAATTCTGCCTTTACTTATTTATTTCCCGACTGAAATATTCCCTGGTGCAGCACCTGTCATAATTTTATATGATTCCCTTTAAACCATTAACGGTACCTTCATTTTGCTTTTTGGTCAATTTAAAATTTTTAATACCTCCAAAATCCCAGAGCCACCCTATTTGCGTCAACTGACCTAATTATCGATACTCCTTATTTTCCCGCCTTTCCCCTCAATTCCTGTGCGTCCTTTTATAATCCATTAATCCTGATCTCCTTACTGCAACTCCACTTTCTGGTGGATTTACGTTGTAAACATTACATTAATCCTGATTTCTCCTGTATTAAACTGAGCCATCCTTTTGCGTGTCCTTTAATTCATTATATTTAATCCTTGTTAATCTCCACTGCATCCTTTCCCGTAGGTCATTGAATAAAATTACATTTCTGATCCTAGAATCCTGTATTAACAAGGGCCCCTACTTGCTGTGCAGCCTTTACAACATTACATTAGACCTTTTTAACATCTTTTTAAAAATCCAGGTTACTCACTATCGCTGGGTTCAGTTACTAAAAATTAGAGGTTCTTTTATCCCAAGGCCCCACTTTCTGGGTGTCTGTGTACAAACATATTACTGATCCAATCCTGTTTTTATCCCAAACTCACAATTTGGAGTTGATACATTTGTAAATTAAAATCTGATATTCCCCCTTTTCCCCAATGCACTCAATCTGTTAATTCCTGGTCAAATTTTCTTTTTAAAAATTTTTATTATACTCCGGGCTATCACTTTTTCGTCAACTGTCTAATTACTTACTACCTATTTTCTCCCATTACTCCAGTGACTCTATTCTGCTTCCAGTCACTGTGTAATACTGACCTAAACCTTATTTACTCCAAATTACTCACATTCTCTTTTTAAATGTTTAATCCCTTTCTACTGTCCTGAGTTACTCCTGTATTCCTAGCGCACTCACTATTCCCGGGGCAGTCATTTTACAAAATCTGATCCGATTATCCTTTTTTCCCAGGCTCACATTCTGGATCCTGGTTTAAACTAAACTCCAGTAACCATTTCCCGAGCTGACTCATTCTTCGTCCCAAACATCATTAACGATCCATTACATTGTTAATCAGTGACTCATAATTCTGGTTCCTGTTAACCAACGATCCTATTCTCGTATTCCAGGAACTTTCTCATATTACATCTTTCGATCGATCCCTATTTCGGTGCACTTTTCTGCGGTCACCTTCCTCATTACCCGTTCCCTTATTAATCAAACACTTTCCCGGTCACCGTGACAACATTCTTTGCCTTTTCCTTTTTACTCCAGCTGATACTTCTGTTATCCGTCATCTTTCTTGATCCTGGTTACTCTTATATATCCGATCATCCTTTTCCGGAGTTTAATTTTTTGACCTGTTAATCCTGATTCCAACGAAATTACATTTTCCTGTATTTAAAAACTCCCCGACTTTTACTCCCCTATTCCGGTGCAGTCACTGGTTTCCCTACTTAAAATTTCTATCCCGATTTTCATTCCCGAAATTTTACCCCAGAGCTCACTCACCCATTTTGCTGGTTTTCAGTCACTGTGTTTCAAAACATTACATTACTGGGGTCCTGAGTTCATTTCCCGTATTATACTCCAAGCTGCCTCAAAATTTTGCTGGGGGCAATCACTGTTACATACATTACTTAAACCCGAGTTACCCCCCCGGATTAACTCCAGAAACTGCACTCACTATTCGCGGGGCAACACTGTGTACATACATTACTTACGATCCCGAGTTACAAACCTGCCGGTTAAATTTGGGGGAATTTTCTCCAAACCTGGCCCTTTTTTCCAACTATCCCTTTCTGGTTGAGTCACTGTGTTATATAATTACATTTACTGATCCTGATTAAAAACCCCGTATTATACTCCCGAGCTGGGCCCCACTAAATTTTGCGGTGCCCGGGCACTGGTGAATACAAATTTTCATTAAATGGGCCTGAAATTTTCATAATGTTTTACTCCCCGAAGCTGCAATTTAAATTTCTGCTGCGCAGGTCAAAATTAATTTCACCCTTTTAAAACCAAAATATCCGGTGCACTTACATTTCTTTACATTTACCTTTTTTCTGATCCCCGAGTTTTCAAAATTTTTTTGAAACCCCCGAGCTCACTCACTTTTCTGCTGGTGCATTCCCCTGTGACATACATTACATTCTGATCCTGATTACAACCCCGTATTATTTCTCCCCAAACTGCCCCTCACTATTTCCGCTGGGGCAGTTTACGTGAAAATACAAAATTAAAAATTACTGGGTCCTGGGGTTTACTCCTGGGAATTTTTACCAGGAGCGCACTCACAACTGCTGGTTTCATTTAACTTGGGGTACATACATTACAAATTACTGATCCAGTACATCCTTATACCCAGTACTGCCTCACATTTCTGCTGCAGTCACTGTACTATACTACACTGATCCTGAGTTACATCCTGATAAACCCACGCATCACTATTCTGACGTCGTAATCCAGTTACATCATTGACTCAATCACGTGGTACATCCTTTAACTCAACTCACCACTATTCTGTGTAACTCCACTGCAATACATACTATGCGTCCTGTGTAAACCTTAATACCAAGTCACTCCTATTGATGAATCAAGATAACTACATCATTCTGATCCTGTGTACATATGTATACTCAGATTACATCCTATTATCGTAGTCACCTTTAACTGCACTACTACCAGTACTTATTTACATCATTCGCTCACATTCCTGCTGGTCTCCTGTGTACATACTAATACTCCAGTATCTACTGTAAACTCCAGACATCACTATTCCGCTGGTACTCAATTTACTACATACTACTATCCTGACTTGACATCCTGTAATACCCACTGCACTCACTTTCCTGGTGAGTCACTGTGTACAACATAATTACTGATCTGAGTTACATCCTATTATACCCGAGTACTCCTATTACCGTGCATCACTGTGTAATCATACATTATCGGTCTATTCTCTATTTCCAACCTCACTCATTACTCTGCATCACTTTGCATATTCATACTATCCTGAGATTACCCTATATTCATCCATTTACTCCACATTATCTTATTCGACTGTTACATACTTATCGACTGATCCTATTATCCGACTCCTACTATCTGCTTGTATCACTGGTCAAATACATTACTGTCTGATTACTCTGTATTAATCAGCCACATTTCGTGTACACTGGTACACATTACATCTGATCCTGATTACACCTGTATATTCCACTGACTACATTCTCTGTCAGTCACGTCAACATACATTACGATCCTGATTCATCCTGTATATATCCACGCATCCTATGTCATACTCGATCAACTCCATACTACTGAGTCTCCTTTATAACCAGACCATACTATCTCTGTAGTACTGTTACATCATACTATCCTGTCCGTTATACCAGCTACTCCTATCGCTGTCAGTCACTGCTACATACATTACTGATCCTGATTACATCCTAACCACCATCACTATTCTCTGCTCACTGGTACATACAATACTACCGATACTCCTTATACCCATGCACTCACATCTGCTGTCTGAAATTCACATCTGATATCGTATACTGCTGCTCCTTTGCAGTCACTGGTAAACATTACGACGTCATCTGTATACCAACTGCCACTTCTCGGTCATCCGGTCATAATATATAACTCAAGCTCACCATATTCTCTGTGATCTGTCAACTCATACTGATCCTGTTACTCCTATATCCCAAGCTGCACTCACTATCGCTGTGCAGTCAGGTACATACAACATACTGATCCTGAGTACTCCTGTATAACCCAGAGCACTCATATTCGCTGTGCAGTCACTGTAATACAATACTATCCTGATACTCCGTATAACCAACTGATCACTACCTTGCAGTCACTGTACATACACTGATCCATTACTCTATTAACCGCGCACTCACTATCGCGGTGCAGTCACTGTGTACAACATATAGACCGAGTACATCCTGATTATACTCCAGAGTACTCACTATCTGTCAGTCACTGGTACAACTTACATACGATCGATACATCCTGTATTACCAGAGCGCACTCACATCGCTGGCATCACTGTGTACAATTACATTACGATCCGATTACTCCTTATAACCAGACTCACTCACTATCTGCGTGCAGTCACGTGTACAATACATTACTGACCTGAGTTACTCCTGTATTACCCAGACTGCACTCACTTCGCTGTGCAGTCACTGTGTACCTACATACGATCCGATTACATCCTGATTAACCCAGACGCACTCACTATTCGCTGTGCAGTCACGGTACTATTACATACTGATCCTAGTTACCCTTATAACCAAGCTGCCCACTGTTCACTAATACTACTGACTGTTAATCCTATATACTCAGATGCAATTTACGTTACTACACTACGATCTGTTCTCCTATATCCCTGGGAGCTGTACATCACATCCGTAGATACAGCACTGTCTCAGTACATTTATCTACCGTACCCTATTACCAAGTATTACCCAGAGCTCCTCACTATCTCTGGGCAGTCACTGTTACATACTTACATTACTGATCCTGATTACATCCTGATATACCCAACGCACTCACTATTCTGCTGGGCAGTCCTGTTACAATCATTAGACATTACATCCTTATCAGATCACTCTATCTGCTGGCATCACCTATACTTACTGTCCGAGTTACTCGTATTATACCAGCTGCACTCACTATCTCTGTGCAGTCACGTTACATACATACTGACCTGAGTACACCTGTATAACCCAATGCTCACTATCGCGGTGCATCACGTTATACACATTACGACCTGTACACCATATACCAGCGCCACTATTCTGCGTCAGTCACTGTGTACATCTTACAGATCCTGATACTCCTGTATACCAAGCACTCACTATTCTGCTGGTGCAGCACGTGTCATACATACTACTGATCCTGTACATCCTATATCCCAAGCTGCACTCACATGCGTGCATCACTTACAACATCATACTGATCCTGAGTTACTCCTGTATTAACCCAAGCGCACTCACTATTCTGCTGGTGCAGTCACTTTACATACATTACTGATCCTGAGTTACATCCTGTATTATACCCAGAGCTGCACTCACTATTCTGCTGTGCAGTCACTGTGTACATACATTACTTACTGATCTGATTACATCCTGTATTATACCCAAGCTCACTCACTATCTGCTGGCATCACTTGTACATACATTAATACTGATCCTGAGTTACATCTGTATATACCCAGAGCTGCACTCCTATTCGCTGGTGCAGTCACGTGTACAAATACATTACTGATCCTGAGTTACATCCTGTATTATACCCAGAGCGCACTCACTATCTGCGGTGCAGTCACGTGTACATACATTACATTACGATCCTGATTACTCCTTATATACCCAGAGCTGCACTCACTATTCTGCTGTGCAGTCACTGTGTACATACATACATTACTGATCCTGAGTTACATCCTGTATATCCCGAGCTGCACTCACTATTCGCGGTGCAGTCACTGTGTACATACATTACATAGATCCTGATTACATCCTGTATTATACCCAGAGCTGCACTCACTATTCTGCGTGCAGTCACTGTGTACATACATTACATTACTGATCCTGAGTACATCCTGTATTTACCCAGAGCTGCACTCACTATTCTGCTGTGCAGTCACTGTTACATACATACATTACTGATCCTGATTACATCCTGTATTATACTCCAGAGCTGCACTCACTATTCTGCTGGTGCAGTCACTGTGTACATACATTACATTACTGATCCTGAGTTACATCCTGTATTATACCCAGAGCTGCACTCACTATTCTGCTGGTGCAGTCACTGTGTACATACATTAACATTACTGATCCTGAGTTACATCCTGTATTATACTCCAGAGCTGCACTCACTATTCTGCTGGGCAGTCACTGTGTACATACATTACATTACTGATCCTGAGTTACATCCTGTATTATACTCCAGAGCTGCACTCACTATTCTGCTGGTGCAGTCACTGTGTACATACATTACATTACTGATCCTGAGTTACATCCTGTATTATACCCAGAGCTGCACTCACTATTCTGCTGGTGCAGTCACTGTGTACATACATTACATTACTGATCCTGAGTTACATCCTGTATTATACTCCAGAGCTGCACTCACTATTCTGCTGGTGCAGTCACTGTGTACATACATACATTACTGATCCTGAGTTACATCCTGTATTATACTCCAGAGCTGCACTCACTATTCTGCTGGTGCAGTCACTGTGTACATACATTACATTACTGATCCTGAGTTACATCCTGTATTATACTCCAGAGCTGCACTCACTATTCTGCTGGTGCAGTCACTGTGTACATACATTACATTACTGATCCTGAGTTACATCCTGTATTATACTCCAGAGCTGCACTCACTATTCTGCTGGTGCAGTCACTGTGTACATACATTACATTACTGATCCTGAGTTACATCCTGTATTATACTCCAGAGCTGCACTCACTATTCTGCTGGTGCAGTCACTGTGTACATACATACATTACTGATCCTGAGTTACATCCTGTATTAAACCCAGAGCTGCACTCACTATTCTGCTGGTGCAGTCACTGTGTACATACATACATTACTGATCCTGAGTTACATCCTGTATTATACTCCAGAGCTGCACTCACTATTCTGCTGGTGCAGTCACTGTGTACATACATTACATTACTGATCCTGAGTTACATCCTGTATTATACCCAGAGCTGCACTCACTATTCTGCTGGTGCAGTCACTGTGTACATACATTACATTACTGATCCTGAGTTACATCCTGTATTATACTCCAGAGCTGCACTCACTATTCTGCTGGTGCAGTCACTGTGTACATACATTACATTCTACTGATCCTGAGTTACATCCTGTATTATACTCCAGAGCTGCACTCACTATTCTGCTGGTGCAGTCACTGTGTACATACATTACATACTGATCCTGAGTTACATCCTGTATTATACTCCAGAGCTGCACTCACTATTCTGCTGGTGCAGTCACTGTGTACATACATTACATTACTGATCCTGTTACATCCTGTATTATACTCCAGAGCTGCACTCACTATCTGCTGGTGCAGTCACTGTGTACATACATTACATTACTGATCCTGAGTTACATCCTGTATTATACTCCAGAGCTGCACTCACTATTCTGCTGGCAGTCACTGTGTACATACATTACATTACTGATCCTGAGTTACATCCTGTATTATACTCCAGAGCTGCACTCACTATTCTGCTGGTGCAGTCACTGTGTACATACATTACATTACTGATCCTGAGTTACATCCTGTATTATACTCCAGAGCTGCACTCACTATTCTGCTGGTGCAGTCACTGTGTACATACATTACATTACTGATCCTGAGTTACATCCTGTATTATACCCCAGAGCTGCACTCACTATTCTGCTGGTGCAGTCACTGTGTACATACATTACATTACTGATCCTGAGTTACATCCTGTATTATACTCCAGAGCTGCACTCACTATTCTGCTGGTGCAGTCACTGTGTACATACATACATTACTGATCCTGAGTTACATCCTGTATATAACCCAGAGCTGCACTCACTATTCTGCTGGTGCAGTCACTGTGTACATACATTACATTACTGATCCTGAGTTACATCCTGTATTATACTCCAGAGCTGCACTCACTATTCTGCTGGTGCAGTCACTGTGTACATACATTACATTACTGATCCTGAGTTACATCCTGTATTATAACTCCAGAGCTGCACTCACTATTCTGCTGGTGCAGTCACTGTGTAATACATTACATTACTGATCCTGAGTTACATCCTGTATTATACTCCAGAGCTGCACTCACTATTCTGCTGGTGCAGTCACTGTGTACATACATTACATTACTGATCCTGAGTTACATCCTGTATTATACTCCAGAGCTGCACTCACTATTCTGCTGGTGCAGTCACTGTGTACATACATTACATTACTGATCCTGAGTTACATCCTGTATTATACTCCAGAGCTGCACTCACTATTCTGCTGGTGCAGTCACTGTGTACATACATTACATTACTGATCCTGAGTTACATCCTGTATTATACTCCAGAGCTGCACTCACTATTCTGCTGGTGCAGTCACTGTGTACATACATTACATTACTGATCCTGAGTTACATCCTGTATTATACTCCAGAGCTGCACTCACTATTCTGCTGGTGCAGTCACTGTGTACATACATTACATTACTGATCCTGAGTTACATCCTGTATTATACTCCAGAGCTGCACTCACTATTCTGCTGGTGCAGTCACTGTGTACATACTTACATTACTGATCCTGAGTTACATCCTGTATTATACTCCAGAGCTGCACTCACTATTCTGCTGGTGCAGTCACTGTGTACATACATTACATTACTGATCCTGATTACATCCTGTATTATACTCCAGAGCTGCACTCACTATTCTGCTGGTGCAGTCACTGTGTACATACATTACATTACTGATCCTGAGTTACATCCTGTATTATACCCAGAGCTGCACTCACTATTCTGCTGGTGCAGTCACTGTTACATACATTACATTACTGATCCTGAGTTACATCCGTATTATACCCCAAGCTGCACTCACTATTCTGCTGGTCAGTCACTGTTACATACTTCATTACTGATCCTGAGTTACATCCGTATTAATACCCAGAGCTGCACTCACATTCTGCGTGCAGTCACTGTTACATACATTACATTACTGATCCTGAGTACCCTGTATTATACTCCAGAGCTGCACTCACTATTCTGCTGTGCAGTCACTGTGTACTACATTACATTACTGATCCTGAGTTACATCCTGTATTATACTCCAGAGCTGCACTCACTATTCTGCTGGTGCAGTCACTGTGTACATACATTACATTACTGATCCTGAGTTACATCCTATTATACCCAGACTGCACTCACTATTCTGCTGGTGCAGTCACTGTGTACTACATACATTACTGATCCTGAGTTACATCCTGTATTATACTCCAGAGCTGCACTCACTATTCTGCTGGTGCAGTCACTGTGTACATACATTACTTACTGACCTGAGTTACATCCTGTATTATACTCCAGAGCTGCACTCACTATTCTGCTGGTGCAGTCACTGTGTACATACATTACATTACTGATCCTGAGTTACATCCTGTATATACTCAGAGCTGCACTCACTATTCTGCTGTGCAGTCACTGTGTACATACATTACATACGATCCTGAGTTACATCCTGTATTATACTCCAGAGCTGCACTCACTATTCTGCGGTGCAGTCACTGTGTACATACTTACATTACTGATCCTGATTACATCCTGTATTATACCCAGAGCTGCACTCACTATTCTGCTGGTGCAGTCACTGTGTAATACATTACATTACTGATCCTGAGTTACATCCTGTATTATACCCAGAGCTGCACTCACTATTCTGCTGGTGCAGTCACTGTGTACATACATACATTACGATCCTGATTACATCCTGTATTACTCCAAGCTGCACTCACTATTAAGTCTGTAAGTCCTGGTACATACATTCATTACTGACTAGTTACTCCTGTTAATTAAACTCCAGAGCTGCACTCACTATTCTGCTGGTGCAGTCACTGTTACTCATACATTACTGATCCTGAATTACATCCTGATTATACCCCAAGCTGCACTCACTATTCTGCTGGTGCAGTCACTGTGTACATACATTACATTACTGATCCTGATTACATCCTGTATTATACTCCAAGCTGTGCACTCACATACTTGCTGGTGCAGTCACTGTGTAACATCATTACATTACTATCCTGAGTTACACTCCTGTTTATACCCCAAGCTCACTCACTATCTCTGTGCAGTCACTGTTAATACATTACATTACTATCCTGATTTACATCCTGTATTATACCAGACTGCACTCACTATTCTCTGGTGAGTCACTGTGTACATACATTACATACTGATCCTGAGTTACATCCTGTATTACCCGAGTCACTCACTATTCTGCTGGTGCAGTCACTGTTACACATTACATACACCTGATTACTCCTGTAAACCCAGCTCACTCACTTTCTCTGCAGCAGTCAACTACATTACTATCCTATTACTCCTATTATCTCAGCCATCACTATCTGCTGTGCATCACTGTGTACATACATTACATTACTGATCCTGAGTTACATCCTGTATTATACTCCAGAGCTGCACTCACTATTCTGCTGGTGCAGTCACTGTGTACATACATTACATACTGATCCTGAGTTACATCCTGTATTATACTCCAAGCTGCACTCACTATTCGCTGGTGCAGTCACTGTGTACATACATTACATTACTGATCCTGAGTTACATCCTGTATTATACCCAGAGCTGCACTCACTATTCTGCTGTGCAGTCACTGTGTACATACATTACATTACTGATCCTGAGTTACATCCTGTATTATACTCCAGAGCTGCACTCACTATTCTGCTGGTGCAGTCACTGTGACATACATACATTACTGATCCTGATTACATCCTGTATTATACTCCAGAGCTGCACTCACTATTCTGCTGGTGCAGTCACTGTGTACATACATTACATTACTGATCCTGAGTTACATCCTGTATTATACTCCAGAGCTGCACTCACTATTCTGCTGGTGCAGTCACTGTGTATATACATTACTGATCCTGAGTTACATCCTGTATTATACTCCAGAGCTGCACTCACTATTCTGCTGGTGCAGTCACTGTGTACATACATTACATTACTGATCCTGAGTTACATCCTGTATTATACTCCAGAGCTGCACTCACTATTCTGCTGGTGCAGTCACTGTGTACATACATTACATTACTGATCCTGAGTTACATCCTGTATTATACTCCAGAGCTGCACTCACTATTCTGCTGGTGCAGTCACTGTGTACATACATTACATTACTGATCCTGAGTTACCTCCTGTATTATACTCCAGAGCTGCACTCACTATTCTGCTGGTGCAGTCACTGTGTATATACATTACTGATCCTGAGTTACATCCTGTATTATACTCCAGAGCTGCACTCACTATTCTGCTGGCGCAGTCACTGTGTACATACATTACATTACTGATCCTGAGTTACATCCTGTATTATACTCCAGAGCTGCACTCACTATTCTGCTGGTGCAGTCACTGTGTACATACATTACATTACTGATCCTGAGTTACATCCTGTATTATACTCCAGAGCTGCACTCACTATTCTGTTGGTGCAGTCACTGTGTACATACATTACATTACTGATCCTGAGTTACATCCTGTATTATACTCCAGAGCTGCACTCACTATTCTGCTGGTGCAGTCACTGTGTACATACATTACATTACTGATCCTGAGTTACATCCTGTATTATACTCCAGAGCTGCACTCACTATTCTGCTGGTGCAGTCACTGTGTACATACATTACATTACTGATCCTGAGTTACATCCTGTATTATACTCCAGAGCTGCACTCACTATTCTGCTGGTGCAGTCACTGTGTACATACATTACATTACTGATCCTGAGTTACCTCCTGTATTATACTCCAGAGCTGCACTCACTATTCTGCGGGTGCAGTCACTGTGTATATACATTACTGATCCTGAGTTACATCCTGTATTATACTCCAGAGCTGCACTCACTATTCTGCTGGAGCAGTCACTGTGTACATACATTACATTACTGATCCTGAGTTACCTCCTGTATTATACTCCAGAGCAGCACTCACTATTCTGCTGGTGCAGTCACTGTGTATATACATTACTGATCCTGAGTTACATCCTGTATTATACTCCAGAGCTGCACTCACTATTCTGCTGGTGCAGTCACTGTGTACATACATTACATTACTGATCCTGAGTTACATCCTGTATTATACCCCAGAGCTGCACTCACTATTCTGCTGGTGCAGTCACTGTGTACATACATTACATTACTGATCCTGAGTTACATCCTG
This sequence comes from Oophaga sylvatica, assembly GCA_033576555.1. NCBI lineage: Eukaryota > Metazoa > Chordata > Amphibia > Anura > Dendrobatidae > Oophaga > Oophaga sylvatica. The sequence goes on from JARQOD010000728.1 coordinate 23,437, forward strand.
TATTATACCCCAGAGCTGCACTCACTATTCTGCTGGAGGAGATATGTGGGAGGGGCAGTTACATTACAATGACATACAATCATGTTCAATAGTCCTACATAGGATAAATTGATTTTTCAAGTTTTAATCGTTTTCTGTGGAATATCTTCGATGCTAATATGACATATTATATATGGTTTTATTCAGGATACAATTTTGCATTCTCTCCCTGTAATATTTTTAGCATTTGAAGCAGTTTTGCCTGAAATTATTGCAACAATATGGGAATTGAAAGCACAACTAAATATTGTACAGCTTCAGATCCAAAATCAGCCAATCACAGATGAGGTTCTTGTGACCAATCATAACCTGGATATGGCAGCCAATCACATCTGCTGCTTTGTTTGTGTCGTCTGTTGGTCTATCTAGTGATCACACTGTAGAGCTTTATGATGGAGCCTTCAGATTCAGCGGAGGATCGTGTGCGAGTTGCGGTGCTACATGAAGAAGGTTATACTGGCCCCAGATCACAAGGAAGGTCGGCTGTAATCAGAGTACAGTCGTAAGAATCTTGCAGAAACATAAGCAGCTTGGAATTCCCCAGGACAGGCCCAGATCTGCTCGGCCCAGAAAGTCAACTAAAAGGGGGATAGAGGACTGATAAGAACATCCCTTGCCAATTGAAAGCTCACCTCTCCTCAGCTTCTGCGAGAATGGCAGGAAAAGTGCAATATTGAGGTATCAACATCACCTGTTAGGAAGAGATGATGGAAGCAGGACAGAGAGGGTGCGAGGCCCGAAAGAAGCCATTGATGACAGCCAGACAAAGACAAAGGCGAAAACTGTGGGCATTGAAATATTCAAAATGGAGGAAGGAGGAGTGGGAAAAAGTGCTATTTAGTGATGAAAGCTCTTTTTGCATTTTATGAAATGATGGCAAGTGTTATGTGAGAAGGTTTCCACATGAAGAGCACAAGAAAGAGTGTGTGAGCTTCTCTGTGAAGCATCCGATGAAAGTAATGGTCTGGGGCTGTATGGCAGCCAATGGTGCTGGAAGGCTTCATATTGTGGAGGGTATGGTTAATGCAAAAAAATATATAGACATCCTTAATAAGAATATGTCTAAATATCTAAAAAAACAGCCAAGGACCAAGAGAGAGCTGATTGAGTCTCTGATACAGGCCTGGAACCACATCATCACTCGTGAACATCTGCAGAAGCTTCTTCACTCAATGCCACAGAGATGCAAAGGCTGCCGATAAAGTATGAGAAGCTAAAGATGCTCTCAGAAGGCCCTGCTCAGGACTCTGAATTAAATAAAAATAATAAATCTTAAAAAGTGTAAGTCTGTGTGAACTTGGATTGGAAGTTAATGAACTTAGAAACCTGTTCCCCATTCTACACACTGTACTGGTGTAGGTATGATTATGCTGTTAAAAAAAATTATCGAAAATGCGCATAACATAACAATTTATACACTTGGGACATTCAAAAATGAGTATGGCATAAAATGAGGGATTACAAAACATGTATGTTCCACCAGTTTCACTGTAGAGATGCAGAAGTATGAAATATATAGTTTTCTTCACCCTGTGCAGGACTTTTGAACACCACTGTATGATATGACCTCGGAGATCCGGTGTTGAGCAGAAGTTTGGCCCTGGAGCTGGCGCTCTGTGTGGGGCCCCTGGTTATTACTCACCATGGTTGCGGTCATGAAGAAATTCCACGGTAATAAGGTGCCGAGTCCGAGCATGAAGAATATCAGCCAGACGCCATTGTACCTGGGGGGAATACGGGATTTACTCCTCTACAAGACCCCAATTTACAGAGACCCCTGATCCACAGAACAGCGCATGGCTGAACACCCCCGGGACACGTTTTACCCCCGGGTGGGCAGGATGTCACATGGCAGCAGTACATACGTGCACTCTCACCTGTCTTTAGGGGGCGCCATCATGGTCTCGCAGGACGTGATCTCCGGAAACTGAAGCCTGTAAGTTACACAGAAAGCATGAGTGACCGCCCCGAAAACCGGGAGGGTGGAGGCCGCCCCGAAAACCGGGAGGGTGGAGACCGTGCTGAAAACCGGGAGGGTGGAGACCGTGCTGAAAACCGGGAGGGTGGAGGCCGACCCGAAAACCAGGAGGGTGGAGACCGTCCTGAAAACCAGGAGGGTGGAGACCGTGCTGAAAACCGGGAGGGTGGAGACCGTGCTGAAAACCGGGAGGGTGGAGGCTGACCCGAAAACCGGGAGGGTGGAGACCGTCCTGAAAACCGGGAGGGTGGAGGCCGCCCCGAAAACCGGGAGGGTGGAGGCCGCCCCGAAAACCAGGAGGGTGGAGACCGTGCTGAAAACATGGAGGGTGGAGGCCGACCCGAAAACCGAGAGGGTGGAAACCGTCCTGAAAACCAGGAGGGTGGAGGCCGCCCCGAATACCGGGAGGGTGGAGGCCGCCCCGAAAACCAAGAGGGTGGAGGCCGCCCCGAAAACCGGGAGGGTGGAGGCCGCCCCGAAAACCGGGAGGGTGGAGACCGTCCTGAAAACCGGGAGGGTGGAGACCGTGCTGAAAACCAGGAAGGTGGAGACTGTCCTGAAAACCGGGAGGGTGGAGGCCGCCCCTGGTGTCCGACCCTGCAGCGGCTGGCGGTCAGCACTGACAACAAGATGCGCAGACGGTGGTCCCTCCCGGCTCCCCCATACACAGGAGTCATGTGCTTCCAACAGGGAGAGAGCAACCCACTGCCATATCCCATTGTCCTCCTCCTCCAGCCAGACCCCTCTGTTCTCCTCCCATTCCTGCCAGACCTCTGTTGTCCTCCTCCAGCTAGACCCCTCTGTTCTCCTCCCTCACTAGACCCCTGTTGTCCTCCTCCTCCCTCACCAGACCCCTGTCGTCCTCCTCCTCCCTCACCAGACCCCTGTCGTCCTCCTCCTCCCCACTAGACCCCTGTCGACCTCCCGCCCCTCACCAGACCCGTCTCATTTCTCATCCAAATTCCACCTGCTCTACCTCACCTCCCAAACCAGTGGTATGGTCCTGAATTTCGAGCAGTCGGGAGGTCGGGGTGTCTCCTCAGGACCCAGTTACAATTGAACAGTGGTGAAGGGAACGGTCAGATCTCTGCTCCACCGTTCAGTCTGCAAAATCCTTCTTGTCACGTGACAGGGAAGCATGTGGGATGCTTGCTTGGGGGCATCATCCTGTGAGCGTGGGGGGCATCATCCTGTGAGCGTGGGGGGCATCATCCTGTGAGCGTGGGGGGCATCATCCTGTGTGTGTGGGGGGCATCATACCGTGCGCGTGGGGGCATGAAAACGGTACCATATGTCTGCGAATAAAATGGACTTGGGGATGTTAGGGAAGGGGTATGCACTATGTGTCCCTCTTTCCTAACTTTCAGAATTGGGAGCTAATCTGATGAAATCTAAGCTTCGCCCCTCCTCCTCGTGTAATCCAGGCATCGCCCCTCCCCCTTGTGTAATCCAGGCATCGCCCCTCCCCCTTGTGTAATCCAGGCATCGCTGTGATGAAAGTGTACACGGTCCGCCACACGGTAGCCCGGGTATCACGGCTTGTGATCCCTCCGTTGCCACAAATGTGACGAAAACGCGGCACACACACGACGGCTGCTGCCGTCGGACCCAATGTGTCAGGAATAATCTGCAGGGATTTATAATTATCCCACTTCCACTTAGGAACTTGCAGCTCTCTGGCGCCCCCCTTACCCTCAGGTCAGTCAGGGAACTGCACCTAGGATAATTAGTCGCCAGACAGGCCGCTTGGATGTGTGCTGGCTATGGGCACGCTGCAGTGAGGGAATTATAATTACTCCGGGCCGCAGCCAGGCAATACACTTATAAAACCTGCTCCGTCACTGCCAACGCCACCCAATAGGTTAACACTTTACATCCCTTCCTTTTAGCTGCCACCAGCTACGATTTACTTAATGAACAATTTATCAAGAGGGTCAGTAGCAACCCCAAATCAGTAGCGTAGTACTTCAGGCACGTGCAAAATCGTTTATAGAGCAGGAGAAACAAACTAATAATTTTATAGGTTTATTCCTAAGAGGCAGGCAGTGTTTATACCATATAAAAAGATGTAACAAGCTGAGACAATACAATTATGTACAATACAGTTAAAAATAAAACAGGATTAAAGGTGAAAAACTTACATGCTACTTAGGTAGTTACAGGCAAGACAGGCTGGGGAAGGAGCCACACGTCATAGTTCATTTGCGGATCTGTTAGTCACATCATCACAGCCTGGAAAAACTAGGGGGGCTAAGTGCAGGACTTATACATGTGGGCTGGTGACCTCACAAAAGGGGATGGTTTTCTGGCCACCTCCCCGGGCTAGAAGTTCTAGCTTTAAGTTCTGGAAGATCATAAGGACCATACCTCATCATGGGAACCTAGCAGAATAATGGCAGACCTATCAGTGATCTTACTTTGAAATAACTGTTCAAATGAGCCCAAACTTGGGTGAGATAGTTCATGGTGCATCCGATAATTCCATTTCTCGGGTTCTGTTGGAGTTACGGGTTCACCAGTACAACGGGAACGATGCCTGATGGACGCACGATTCAAAACAGCAGGTGCCGTGTTTCTATCATAAGCTCACGGCATATTATAGACAGATGATTAGATTACCACTTTATAGAATGGGAGCAGAGAAAGCTGAGCTTGAAGACAAAGGAAATTCCTGAGAGATTCCTGAGGTGGGGGGAATGAGAGGGGTGGCTTTGCTCTGTGCTGGCAAAACGATGGGGGTCGTAGTTCTATGTGGAAAGTTCTAGAACAGCACAAGTAATGGAGCTTCCAGTATCATCACACCTCCCCCTCTTAGAGGGCGCTAAGGAGGCATGACCTGTCGGTAATCAGCCATGCGCACCTCAGCGGGTTCGCCACGCCGTGACAACCCATCAGCATTCCCATGATCGCTGCCTTTCTTGTGTTGTACGGCAAAATCATACTGCTGTAGGGCAAGGCTCCAGCGTAGCAACCTACCATTGGTTCCGGACACTGTGTGCAGCCAGCTCAGAGGGCTGTGGTCGGTGACCACCTTGAAGGTGCGCCCGTACAGGTAGGGCTGCAAACGTTGCAGTGCCCAGACCATGGCCAGGCACTCCTTCTCGATGGTGGAGTATGCCACTTCCCTCGGCAGAAGTTTCTGGCTCAGGTACAACACGGGGTGCTCCTGGTTTCCCGAATCAACCTGGCTGAGTACAGCGCCGAGGCCAAATTCGCTGGCGTCAGTCTGTACCAGGAATGGCCGACTGCTGTCGACGGCTTTCAACACTGGAGAGCTGCACAAGGCTGTTTTCAAAGCTCGGAATGCCACCTCACAGCCATCTGTCCAGGTGACTGTTTGGGGTAGACCGCCCTTGGTGAGGTCCATCAAGGGTTTTGCAATGGCGCTATAGTTCGGTACGAAACGCCTATAGTACCCTGCAGTGCCCAGGAAGGACTTCACCTGCTTTTTGGTCCTGGGGGTGGGCCAGGACACAATCGCGTCCACTTTCTCGGGCTCTGGACTCATGGAACCCCCGCCTACCCGGTGCCCCAGGTAGTGGACCTCACTCATGCCCATCTGGCATTTTCCCGGCTTGATGGTCAGACATGCCTGGTGAATACGCTTGAGCACCTCCTGGAGATGCTGAAGGTGTTCCTCCCAGGTGGAACTGAAGACGGCAATGTCGTCCAGGTACGCCACAGCGTACTCCTCCAGTCCCTGAAGCAGGTGGTTGACCATCCGCTGAAAAGTGGCAGGGGCATTCTTCATGCCGAAAGGCATGACCGTGGACTCGTACAGTCCAAAAGGGGTGATAAAGGCGGACTTCCCCTGAGCCGCCAATGTGATGAACGTGCACACGGTCCGCCACACGGTAGCCCGGGTATCACGGCTTGTGATCCCTCCGTTGCCACAAATGTGACGAAAACGCGGCACACACACGACGGCTGCTGCCGTCCGACCCAATAATCTGCAGGGATTTATAATTATCCCACTTCCACTTAAAAACTTGCAGCTCTCTGGCGCCCCCCTTATAATAATAATAATAATCTTTATTTATATAGCGCCATCATATTCCGCAGCGCTTTACAGTTTAACAGTTTCAGAACACAAGTCATAAGTAACAACGTTAATACAATAATTAAAGCAAAATAAACCGCCCCTGCTCGTGAGAGCTTACAATCTACAATGAGGTGGGGGAGATACAAAGTACAGGTGTGTATATACAATGGTGCATTTACAATGATCGTCCAGCCATCTTGAGGGAGTGAGGGATGGATGGAGATAGTGAATGGGCTACACACACACTTACACATAGAATGACTTTGATTAGTGAATGTGATAGGCCGCTCTGAACAAATGTGTTTTGAGGGAGCGCCTGAAACCATGCAAATTGTGGATAGTCCTAATTTCTTGGGGTAGAGCATTCCAGAGGATTGGCGCAGCGTGGGAGAAGTCTTGGAGTCGGGAGTGGGAGGTACGGATTAGTGCAGAGGTTAGTCGAAAGTCGTTTGCAGAGCGAAGCAGTCGGTTAGGCCGATAGATAGAAATGAGGGAGGAGATGTAGGGGGGTGCTGCACTGTGGAGAGCTTTGTGGGTAAGAACCAGTACTTTGAATTGTATCCTATAATGAATGGGCAGCCAGTGTAAGGACTGGCGAAGAGCGGACGCGTCCGAGTACCGATTAGCCAGATGGATTACCCTGGCTGCTGCATTAAGGATGGACTGGAGAGGGGATAGTCGAGTAATGGGGAGGCCAAGTAATAGAGCGTTGCAGTAGTCCAGGCGGGAGTGGATCAATGCTACAGTGAGGGTTTTTGTTGTTTCCATGGTGAGAAAAGGGCGGATTCTAGAGATGTTCTTTAGGTGTAGGCGGCAAGAGCGGGCAAGAGATTGTATATGGGAGGTGAAGGAGAGATTAGTGTCAAACATAACCCCCAGACAGCGAGCCTGCTGCCGGAGTGTTATTATGGTGCTGCCCACAGAGAGGGAAATGTCAGATTTAGGGAGGTTAGTCGACGGCGGGAGCAGAAGGAGTTCAGTCTTGGAGAGGTTAAGTTTCAGATAGAGAGCGGACATGATGTTGGAGACTGCGGACAGACAGTCGGTGGCGTTCTGTAGTACAGCGGGGGTAAGGTCGGGGATGACGTGTATAGTTGTGTGTCATCAGCATAAAGATGGTACTGATAGCCAAATCTGCTGATGGTCTGTCCAATTGGGGCCGTGTAGAGAGAGAAGAGAAGGGGGCCAAGGACTGAGCCCTGGGGTACACCAACAGTGAGAGGAAGAGGAGATGACGTGGAGCCAGAGAACGAAACACTGAAGGAGCGGTCAGAAAGATAGGAGGAGAACCAGGAGAGAACAGTGTCCTTAATACCTAGTGAGTGGAGCCTAGACAGTAGGAGACGGTGGTCAACCGTGTCGAAAGCTGCAGAAAGGTAGAGAAGAATGAGCAGAGAGTGGTCACCATTACGTTTTGCTGTAAGAAGGTCATTGGTCATTTTAATGAGTGCAGTTTTGGTCGAATGTAGGGGCGGAAGCCGGACTGTGAAGGGTCTAGGAGGGAGTGATTGGAGAGGTAACGGGTAAGGCGGGAGTAGACTAGGCGCTCCAAAAGTTTAGAGATGAAGGGGAGATTGGAGACCGGTCTGTAGTTGTTTGTGCAGGAAGGGTCGAGAGCGGGTTTCTTTAGTAGTGGAGTAATGATGGAGTGTTTGAAGGAGGATGGGAAAATGCCAGAGGAGAGTGAGAGATTAAAGATTTTAGTTAGGTGAGTTGTGACAACTGGAGAGAGAGACTGGAGGAGATGTGAGGGAATGGGGTCGGTAGTGCATGTAGTCGGACGAGAGGAGTCTGGAGACTTCTTCTGTGATGGGATCAAATGTGGAAAGTGAGCCAGGGGAAATGCAGGGTGGGATGGGAGTCACAGCCCTTGGTGGTTGAGAGCAGATTTCCTGACGGATAGTATCTATTTTTTCTGTAAAATGGGAGGCCAGGTCGTCAGCACAGATGTCTGTGATAGGGGCTTGTGCTTTTGGCCTGAGGAGGGAGTGAAAAGTGTCAGAAAGTTTCTTGGGGTTGTTGGCTAGTGAGGAGATCAGGGTGGTGAAGTAGGTCTGTTTGGCGAGGTGAAGGGCTGCATTATATGTTCTTAACATGAATTTAAAGTGGTCAGTCAGGGAACTGCACCTAGGATAATTAGTCGCCAGACAGGCCGCTTGGATGTGTGCTGGCTATGGGCACGCTGCAGTGAGGGAATTATAATTACTCCGGGCCGCAGCCAGGCAATACACTTATAAAACCCGCTCCGTCACTGCCAACGCCACCCAATAGGTTAACACTTTACACCCCTTCCTTTTAGCTGCCACCAGCTACGATTTACTTAATGAACAATTTATCAAGAGGGTCAGTAGCAACCCCAAATCAGTAGCGTAGTACTTCAGGCACGTGCAAAATCGTTTATAGAGCAGGGAGAAACAAACTAATAATTTTATAGGTTTATTCCTAAGAGGCAGGCAGTGTTTATACCATATAAAAAGATGTAACAAGCTGAGACAATACAGTTATGTACAATACAGTTAAAAATAAAACAGGATTAAAGGTGAAAAACTTACATGGTACTTAGGTAGTTACAGGCAAGACAGGCTGGGGGAGGAGCCACACGTCATAGTTCATTTGCGGATCTGTTAGTCACGTCATCACAGCCTGGAAAAACTAGGGGGCTAAGTGCAGGACTTATACATGTGGGCTGGTGACCTCACAAAAAGGGATGGTTTTCTGGCCACCTCCCCGGGTTAGAAGTTCTAGCTTTAAGTTCTGGAAGATCATAAGGACCATAACTCATCCTGGGAACCTAGCAGAATAATGGCAGACCTATCAGTGATCTTACTTTGAAATGACTGTTCAAATGAGCCCAAACTTGGGTGAGATAGTTCATGGTGCATCCGAGAATTCCATTTCTCGGATTCTGTTGGAGTTACGGGTTCACCAGTACCACGGGAACGACGCCTGATGGACGCATGATTCAAAACAGCAGGTGCCGTGTTTCTATCATAAGCTCACGGCATATTATAGACAGATGATTAGATTACCACTTTATAGAATGGGAGCAGAGAAAGCTAAGCTTGAAGACAAAGGAAATTCCTGAGGTGGGGGAATGAGAGGGGTGGCTTTGCTCTGTGCTGGCAAAACGATGGGGGTCGTAGTTCTATGTGGAAAGTTCTAGAACAGCACAAGTAATGGAGCTTTCAGTATCATCACAATCGCCCCTCCCCTCCTCGTGTAATCCAGGCATCGCCCCTCCCCCTAGTGTAATCCAGGCATCGCCCCTCCCCCCTCGTGTAATCCAGGCATCGCCCCTCCCCCCGTGTAATCCAGGCATCGCCCCTCCCCCCCGTGTAATCCAGGCATCGCCCCTCCCCCCTCGTGTAATCCAGGCATCGCCCCTCCCCCCCTCGTGTAATCCAGGCATCGCCCCTCCCCCCTCTCGTTTAATCCAGGCATCGCCCCTCCCCCTCTCGTGTAATCCAGGCATCGCCCCTCCCCCCTCGTGTAATCCAGGCATCGCCCCTCCCCCCTCTCGTGTAATCCAGGCATCGCCCCTCCCCCTCTCGTGTAATCCAGGCATCGCCCCTCCCCCCTCTCGTGTAATCCAGGCATCGCCCCTCCCCCCCTCTCGTGTAATCCAGGCATCGCCCCTCCCCCTCTCATGTAATCCAGGCATCGCCCCTCCCCCCGTGTAATCCAGGCATCGCCCCTCCCCCCCGTGTAATCCAGGCATCGCCCCTCCCCCCCTCTCGTGTAATCCAGGCATCGCCCCGCCCCCCGTGTAATCCAGGCATCGCCGCTCCCCCCTCTCGTGTAATCCAGGCATCGCCCCTCCGCCCTCTCGTGTAATCCAGGCATCGTCCCTCCCCCCTCTCGTGTAATCCAGGCATAGCCTCTCCCCCTCTCGTGTAATCCAGGCATCGCCCCTCCCCCCTCGTGTAATCCAGGCATAGCCTCTCCCCCTCTCGTGTAATCCAGGCATCGCCCCTCCCCCCCTCGTGTAATCCAGGCATCGCCCCTCCCCCCTCGTGTAATCCAGGCATCGCCCCTCCCCCCTCGTGTAATTCAGGCATCGCCCCTCCCCTCCGTGTAATCCAGGCATCGCCCCCCCCCCTCTCGTGTAATCCAGGCATCGCCCCTCCCCCTCTCGTGTAATCCAGGCATCGCCCCCCCCCCTCTCGTGTAATCCAGGCATCGCCCCTCCTCCCCTCTCGTGTAATCCAGGCATCGCCCCTCCCCCCTCTCGTGTAATCCAGGCATCGCCCCTCCCCCCGTGTAATCCAGGCATCGCCCTCCCCCCGTGTAATCCAGGCATCGCCCCTCCCCCCCGTGTAATCCAGGCATCGCCCCTCCCCCCTCTCATGTAATCCAGGCATCGCCCCTCCCCCCCGTGTAATCCAGGCATCGCTCCTCCCCCCCTCTCGTGTAATCCAGGCATCGCCCCGCCCCCCGTGTAATCCAGGCATCGCCGCTCCCCCCCTCTCGTGTAATCCAGGCATCGCCCCTCCGCCCTCTCGTGTAATCCAGGCATCGTCCTCCCCCCTCTCGTGTAATCCAGGCATCGTCCCTCCCCCCTCTCGTGTAATCCAGGCATCGTCCCTCCCCCCTCTCGTGTAATCCAGGCATCGCCCCTCCCCCTCTCGTGTAATCCAGGCATCGCCCCTCCCCCCCTCGTGTAATCCAGGCATCGCCCCTCCCCCCTCGTGTAATCCAGGCATCGCCCCTCCCCCCCTCGTGTAATCCAGGCATCGCCCCTCCCCCTCTCGTGTAATCCAGGCATCGCCCCTCCCCCCCTCTCGTGTAATCCAGGCATCGCCCCTCCCCCCTCTCGTGTAATCCAGGCATCGCCCCTCCCCCCTCTCGTGTAATCCAGGCATCGCCCCTCCCCCTCTCGTGTAATCCAGGCATCGCCCCTCCCCCCGTGTAATCCAGGCATCGCCCCTCCCCCTCTCATGTAATCCAGGCATCGCCCCTCCCCCCTCTCGTGTAATCCAGGCATCGCCCCTCTCGTGTAATCCAGGCATCGCCCCTTCCCCCTCTCATGTAATCCAGGCATCGCCCCTCCCCCTTTCGTGTAATCCAGGCATCGCCCCTCCCCCCTCTCGTGTAATCCAGGCATCGCCCCTCCCCCCGTATAATCCAGGCATCGCCCCTCCCCCCTCTCGTGTAATCCAGGCATCGCCCCTCCCCCCGTATAATCCAGGCATCGCCCCTCCCCCCTCTCGTGTAATCCAGGCATCGCCCCGCCCCCCCCTCTCGTGTAATCCAGGCATCGCCCCTCCGCCCTCTCGTGTAATCCAGGCATCGCCCCTCCTCCTCTCGTGTAATCCAGGCATCGCCCCTCCCCCCTCTCGTGTAATCCAGGCATCGCCCCTCTCGTGTAATCCAGGTATCGCCCCTCCCCCCTCTCGTGTAATCCAGGCATCGCCCCTCCCCCTCTCGTGTAATCCAGGCATCGCCCCTCCCCCCTCTCGTGTAATCCAGGCATCGCCCTCCCCCTCTCGTGTAATCCAGGCATCGCCCCTCCCCCCCGTGTAATCCAGGCATCGCCCTCCCCCCTCTCGTGTAATCCAGGCATCGCCCCTCTCGTGTAATCCAGGCATCGCCCCTTCCCCCTCTCATGTAATCCAGGCATCGCCCCTCCCCCTTTCGTGTAATCCAGGCATCGCCCCTCCCCCCTCTCGTGTAATCCAGGCATCGCCCCTCCCCCCGTATAATCCAGGCATCGCCCCTCCCCCCCTCTCGTGTAATCCAGGCATCGCCCCGCCCCCCCTCTCGTGTAATCCAGGTATCGCCTCTCCCCCCCGTGTAATCCAGGCATCGCCCCTCCCCCTCTCGTGTAATCCAGGCATCGCCCCTCCCCCCCTCGTGTAATCCAGGCATCGCCCCTCCCCCCATGTAATCCAGGCATCGCCCCTCCCCCCCATGTAATCCAGGCATCGCCCCTCCCCCCCGTGTAATCCAGGCATCGCCCCTCCTCCCTCTCGTGTAATCCAGGCATCGCCCCTCCCCCTATCGTGTAATCCAGGCATCGCCCCTCCCCCCCTCTCGTGTAATCCAGGCATCGCCCCTTCCCCCTCTCATGTAATCCAGGTATCGCCCACCCCCGTGTAATCCAGGTATCGCCCCTCCCCCCGTGTAATCCAGGCATCGCCCCTCCCCCCTGTGTGTAATCCAGGCATCGCCCCTCCCCCCGTGTAATCTTTGCTCTGTTGCTGCTGCTGACTTTTCATAATTGTGCTGAACAAAGTCCATAAAATTCCTCATAAAAACTGATAAAAGTTCTGGAGCCAAAAACCTGAACAAGAGGAAAGCGAAAGAAAACACGAAATCTGCAGCAGTGGAGAACAGGACCCCACCCCCGCCCCCCAGATCAGGCCGTGACCCCACCCCCGCCCTCCCAGATCAGGCCGTGACACCACCCCCGCCACCCAGATCAGGCCGTGACACCACCCCCGCCACCCAGATCAGGCCGTGACCCCACCCCCACGATCAGGCCGTGACCCCCCCCGCCCCCCCCCAGATCAGGTCATCACACCACCCCCGCTCCCCCAGATCAGGTCGTGACACCACCCCCGCTCCCCCAGATCAGGCCGTGACACCACCCCCGCCACCCAGATCAGGCCGTGACACCACCCCCGCCACCCAGATCAGGCCGTGACACCACCCCCACCCCCACAGATCAGGCCGTGACCCCACCCCCCGCCCCCAGATCAGGCCGTGACCCCACCCGGCCTTCAAGATCAGGCATTGACACCACCCCCGTCCCCCAGATCAGGCCGTGACCCCACCCCCGCCCCCCAGTTCAGGCCGTGACCCCACCCCCGCCCCCCAGATCAGGCCGTGTCACCACCCCCGCCCCCCCCAGATCAGGCCGTGACACACCCCCCGCCCCCCAGACCTGGTCGTGACACTACTCCCGCTCCCCAGATCTGGCCGTGACACCACCCCCGACCCCCAGATCAGGTCGTGACACCACTCCCGCCCCCCAGATCAGGCCGTGACACCACCCCCGCCACCCAGATCAGGCCGTGACACCACCCCCACCCCCCCAGATCAGGCCGTGACCCCACCCCCGCCCCCAGATCAGGCCGTGACCCCACCCCGGCCTTCAAGATCAGGCATTGACACCACCCCCGTCCCCCAGATCAGGCCGTGACCCCACCCCCGCCCCCCAGTTCAGGCCGTGACCCCACCCCGCCCCCCAGTTCAGGCCGTGACCCACCCCGCCCCCCAGTTCAGGCCGTGACCCCACCCCCGCCCCCCAGATCAGGCCGTGTCACACCCCCGCCCCCCCCAGATCAGGCCGTGACACCACCCCCGCCCCCCAGACCTGGTCGTGACACTACTCCCGCTCCCCAGATCTGGCCGTGACACCACCCCCGACCCCCAGATCAGGTCGTGACACCACTCCCGCCCCCCAGATCAGGCCATGACACCACTCCCGCTCCCCAGATCAGGCCGTGACACCACTCCCGCTCCCCAGATCAGGCCGTGACACCACCCCACCCCCAGATCAGGCCGTGACACCACCCCCACCCCCAGATCAGGCCGTCGTCCCCTGCGGCCGGTGATGTTCTTGTTCTGGCATTTGCTATGGGACGACACCAGAACCAGACAGGATCCTGTAAAGACCATTTTCTACAGCAGCCAATCGCAGCACAGCTTTAATTTTTACAGAGCAACAAATCACAGAGCAGCTTTCATTTCTCCACAGCAGCCAATCACAGAGCAGCTTTCATTTCTCCACAGCAGCCAATCACAGAGCAGCTTTCATTTCTCCACAGGTTGTTGTATGACGGATGATGAGCGTCAGTGACAGGAGGAGCTGCTGAGCCGGGACCCCGCTCTGACTGATCCTAGTCTGGGGCCACATTTATATAACGTAAAACAAACACCCCAAATATCATTGTTGCCCATAGCAACCAATCAGTGCGCAGCTTTAGTTATTTTTCTAACTTGTGATTGGCTGCTGGATTTCCGCAGTCTGGTCATGTGACCACACTCTTCTCTCAGATGGGCCCTGTACAATCCTGAGATGAGAAGGGCCCATATGGCTGTGGGTACAGATCAGGGCCCCCTGGGGCCACCGAGCCCTCGTCTGACGTTAATACAGGTTGGGGCATTATTACTCACTAGCGATTCTGGACAACATCCGGCAGCGCATGGCCGACGGGGACATTACAGGAGGCCGGAGGGCGCGAGCGGCAGCAGCAGACGAGGGGTTAACCCAGCATTCTACACAGAGCACAACCTGTCACCACCATGTGACCCAGCGTGGCATCAATTACAGCACAGAGGGGCCTAAAAATATACCAGGACGCGGGACAGGCGGCGAGCAGGGTGTATACAGGAGGAGGGTACTGTGCAGTGTATATATACAGGAGGAGGGTACTGTGCAGTGTATATATACAGGAGGAGGGTACTGTGCAGTGTTATATACAGGAGGAGTGGTACTGTGCAGTGTATATATACAGGAGGAGTGGTACTGTGCAGTGTATATATACAAGAGGAGTGGTACTGTGCAGTGTATATATACAGGAGGAGTGGTACTGTGCAGTGTATATATACAAGAGGAGTGGTACTGTGCAGTGTATATATACAGGAGGAGTGGTACTGTGTAGTGTATATATACAGGAGGAGTGGTACTGTGCAGTGTATATATACAGGAGGAGTGGTACTGTGCAGTGTATATATACAGGAGGAGCGGTACTGTGCAGTGTTATATATAGGAGGAGTGGTACTGTGCAGTGTATATATACAGGAGGAGCGGTACTGTGCAGTGTATATATACAGGAGGAGGGTACTGTGCAGTGTATATATAGGAGGAGTGGTACTGTGCAGTGTATATATACAGGAGGAGCGACTGTGCAGTGTATATATACAGGAGGAGTGGTACTGTGCAGTGTATATATACAGGAGGAGTGGGACTGTGCAGTGTATATATACAGGAGGAGTGGTACTGTGCAGTGTATATATACAGGAGGAGGGTACTGTGCAGTGTATATATAGGAGGAGTGGTACTGTGCAGTGTATATATACAGGAGGAGTGGTACTGTGCAGTGTATATATACAGGAGTGTGTACTGTGCAGTGTATATATACAGGAGGAGTGGTACTGTGCAGTGTATATATACAGGAGGAGTGGTACTGTGCAGTGTATATATAGAGGAGGGTACTGTGCAGTGTATATATACAGGAGGAGGGGTACTGTGCAGTGTATATATACAGGAGGAGGGTACTGTGCAGTGTATATATACAGGAGGAGGGTACTGTGCAGTGTATATATAAGGAGGGTACTGTGCAGTGTATATATACAGGAAGGAGGGTACTGTGCAGTGTATATATACAGGAGGAGGGTACTGTGCAGTGTATATTATACAGGAGGAGGGGTACTGTGCAGTGTATATAACAGGAGGAGGGTACTGTGCAGTGTATATATACAGGAGGGAGGGTACTGTGCAGTGTATATATACAGGAGGAGGGTACTGTGCAGTGTATATACTGGAGGAGTGGTACTGTGCAGTGTATATATACAGGAGGAGTGGTACTGTGCAGTGTATATATACAGGAGGAGTGGTACTGTGCAGTGTATATATACGAGGAGGGTACTGTGCAGTGATATATACAGTAGGAGGGGTACTGTGCATGTAATTACAGGAGGAGGTACTGTGCAGTGTATTATACAGGAGGAGGGTACTGTGCAGTGTATTATACAGGAGGAGGGTACTGTGCAGTGTATATATACAGGAGGAGGGTACTGTGCAGTGTATATATACAGGAGGAGGGTACTGTGCGGTATATAGAGGAGTGGTACTGTGCAGTGTATATACAGGAGGGGGTACTGTGCAGTGTATATATACAGAGGGTACGTGCAGGTATATAAGGAGGAGTGGTACTGTGATGTATAATAGAGGAGGTACTGTGCAGTGATATATACAGGAGGAGGTACTGTGCAGTGTATTATACAGGAGGAGTGTACTGTGCAGTGTATATATACAGAGGGGGACTGTGCAGTGTATAATACAGGAGGGTACTGTGCAGTGTATATATAGAGAGGTAGTGCAGTGTATATAACAGGAGAGGGTACTGTGCAGTGATATATACAGGAGAGTGGTATGTGCAGTGTAATATACAGAGGATGTACTGTGCAGTGTATATATAAGAGAGTGTACTGTGCAGTGTATATAAGAGAGGTACTGTGCAGTGTATATATACAGGAGAGGGTACGTGCAGTGTATTATACAGGAGGAGGGTACTGTGCAGTGATATACAGGAGGAGGTACTGTGCAGGTATATATAGACAAGGAGGTACTGCGGTTAAGAGAGGTACTTCATGATATAAGAGAGGTACGTCGTTATATAGGAGAGGGTACTGTGCAGTTATAACGAGGAGGTTGTCATTATACGGAGAGGGATGGCAGTATAACGAGGAGGTGCGTGTTATCAGGATGGTATGGCTGAACAGAGGGTAGGCAGAGAGGTAGTGCGTGTAATAGAGAGGGATGTCAGTATCAGAGGGTATTCGTAACAGGAGGAGGTCAAAACAGAACGTCATTATAAGAGGAGGAGTGCATATACAGGAGGTACGTGCTAAAGGGATGTCAGTTAAAGGAGAGGCTGTGCTGTATCAGGAGAGCGGCTGTAATAGTGTACGGGGGTGGCGGTATAGGGGTATGTGCAGTTATACAGAGGTACTGATGAACGGGAGTGCGTTACGGGTCGCAGAAGAGGTATGTCATAAGAAGGTACGGCAGTATACAGAGAGACGGCAATATAGTATTGTAAACAGAGGACGTGCAGGAAAGGGTACTGGCATATATAAAATAATATAAGAGGACGTCTTAAAGAATGATTATAAAATAGATTAAAGATAATGCAGTGTATATACAGAGGAGGGTACTGCATGTATAATACAAGAGTGTACTGTGCAGTTATATATACAGGAGAGGTACTGTGCAGTGTATATATACAGAGAGGTACTGTGCAGTAATATCAGGAGGTACGTCATGTATATATACAAGATGTACGGCAGTGTATAAACAGGAGAGGTACTGTGCAGTTATATACAGGAGGGACTGTGCATGTATATAAACAGGAGAGGGTACTGTGCAGTGTTATACAGGAGGAGTGTACTGTCATGATATACAGGAAGGGTACTGGCAGTGTAATATAAGAGGAGGTACTGTCAGTGTAATAAGGAGGTACTGTGCAGTAATACAGGAGGAGGTACTGTGCATGTAATACAGGAGGAGGACTGTGCAGATATATACAGAGGGGACTGTGCATGTATATACAGAGGAGGTACTGTGCAGGTATATACAGGAGGAGGACTGCAGTGATAACAAGGAGGTACTGTGCATGTATATATAGGAGAGTGTACGTGCAGGATATACAGGAGAGGGACTGGCAGTATATATACAGAGAGGGTACTGTGCATGTATATACAGGAGAGAGTGGTACTGTGCAGTGTATATATACAGGAGGAGGGTACTGTGCAGTGTATATATACAGGAGGAGTGGTACTGTGCAGTGTATATATACAGGAGGAGGGTACTGTGCAGTGTATATATACAGGAGGAGTGGTACTGTGCAGTGTATATATTATAGAGATATTATGATCATGTATATATATAGAATATTCATTATAATATACAGGAGTAGTGGTACTGTGCAGTGTATATATACAGGAGGAGTGGTACTGTGCAGTGTATATATACAGGAGGAGTGGTACTGTGCAGTGTATATATACAGGAGGAGTGGTACTGTGCAGTGTATATATACAGGACGAGTGGTACTGTGCAGTGTATATATACAGGAGGAGTGGTACTGTGCAGTGTATATATACAGGAGGAGCGGTACTGTGCAGTGTATATATACAGGAGGAGTGGTACTGTGCAGTGTATATATACAGGAGGAGTGGTACTGTGCAGTGTATATATACAGGAGGAGTGGTACTGTGCAGTGTATATATACAGGAGGAGCGGTACTGTGCAGTGTATATATACAGGAGGAGGGGTACTGTGCAGTGTATATATACAGGAGGAGTGGTACTGTGCAGTGTATATATACAGGAGGAGGGGTACTGTGCCGTCCGAGTAATATTATGCCCCCGGTAAAAGGATAATCTCTGGTCCATGAGGTGTTGAGCCAGCAGACGAGATGACCTGCTGGCCCCATGTGTCTCCACAGCCAGTAACATAAGGCAGGAGACGGCGCGACCCAGGGGTGTGGGTTACGGCAGGACACCGGAAGACCCAGGGGTGTGGGGATATGGCAGGAGACGGCGCGACCCAGGGGTGTGGGGATACGGCAGGACACCGGAAGACCCAGGGGTATGGGGATATGGCAGGAGACGGCGCGACCCAGGGGTGTGGGGATACGGCAGGACACTGGAAGACCCAGGGGTGTGGGGATACTGCAGGAGACGGCACGACCCAGGGGTGTGGGGATATGGCAGGAGACGGTGCGACCCAGGGGTGTGGAGACACGGCAGGAGACGGTGCGACCCAGGGGTGCGGGGATACGGCAGGAGAAGGTGCGACCCAGGGGTGCGGGGATACGGCAGGAGATGGTGCGACCCAGGGGTGTGGGGATACGGCAGGAGACGGTGCGACCCAGGGGTGTGGGGATACGGCAGGAGACGGTGCGACCCAGGGGTGTGGGGATACGGCAGGAGACGGTGTGACCCAGGGGTGTGGGGATACGGCAGGAGACGGTGCGACCCAGGGGTGTGGGGATACGGCAGGAGACGGTGCGACCCAGGGGTGTGGGGATACGGCAGGAGACGGTGCGACCCAGGGGTGTGGGGATACGGCAGGAGACGGTGCGACCCAGGGGTGTGGGGATACGGCAGGAGACGGTGCGACCCAGGGGTGTGGGGATACGGCAGGAGACGGTGCGACCCAGGGGTGTGGGGATACGGCAGGAGACGGTGCGACCCAGGGGTGTGGGGATACGGCAGGAGACGGTGCGACCCAGGGGTGTGGGGATACGGCAGGAGACGGTGCGACCCAGGGGTGTGGGGATACGGCAGGAGACGGTGCGACCCAGGGGTGTGGGGATACGGCAGGAGACGGTGCGACCCAGGGGTGTGGGGATACGGCAGGAGACGGTGCGACCCAGGGGTGTGGGGATACGGCAGGAGACGGTGCGACCCAGGGGTGTGGGGATACGGCAGGAGACGGTGCGACCCAGGGGTGTGGGGATACGGCAGGAGACGGTGCGACCCAGGGGTGTGGGGATATGGCAGGAGACGGTGCGACCCAGGGGTGTGGAGACACGGCAGGAGACGGTGCGACCCAGGGGTGTGGGGATACGGCAGGAGACGGTGCGACCCAGGGGTGTGGGGATACGGCAGGAGATGGTGCGACCCAGGGGTGTGGGGATACGGCAGGAGACGGTGCGACCCAGGGGTGTGGGGATACGGCAGGAGACGGTGCGACCCAGGGGTGTGGGGATACGGCAGGAGACGGTGCGACCCAGGGGTGTGGGGATACGGCAGGAGACGGTGCGACCAGGGGTGTGGGGATACGGCAGGAGACGGTGCGACCCAGGGGTGTGGGGATACGGCAGGAGACGGTGCGACCCAGGGTGTGGGGACACGGCAGGAGACGGTGAGCACTATCATACACAGCATAGATTGTTATTTATAATTTCTTCGTAGTTTCAGATTTTCTGTGACTGGTCGCAGTGGGGGGGGGGGGTGGGCAGGGTCTCTGATGTAGATGTGGCCCCCGATCATGTGGAGCATCTGCGCTCCGGCTCATATCCTGTCCTCCATCCTCGCCTGAGGCCGAGTACACAGGAGCAGTGCCGGAGCTCTGCAACAGCAGATGTGCCAACACCAGAGCGAGGCCTCCACCAAGGGCCCGGACCGAGGCATCCACAGGACGCGAGGCCTCCACCAAGGGCCCGGACCGAGGCATCCGAAGGACACGAGGCCTCCACCGAGGGTCGGGACCAAGGCATCCGTAGAAAGCGAGTCCTATATCGAGGGCCCGGACCCAGGCATCCGCAGGACTCGAGGCCTCCACCGAGGGCCCTGACTGAGGCATCCGCAGGACGCGAGGCCTCCGAGGGCCCGGACCGAAGCATCTGCAGGATTCGAGGCCTCCACCGAGGGCCCGGACCGAGGCATCCACAGGACGCGAGGCCTCCACCAAGGGCCCGGACCGAGGCATCCGTAGAAAGCGAGTCCTATATCGAGGGCCCGGACCCAGGCATCCGCAGGACTCGAGGCCTCCACCGAGGACCAGGACCGAGGCATCGGCAGGACGCGAGGCCTCCACCGAGGGCCTGGACCCAGGCATCCGCAGGACTCGAGGCCTCCACCGAGGGCCCGGACCGAGGCATCCACAGGACACGAGGCCTCCACCAAGGGCCCAGACCCAGGCATCCGCAGGACGCGAGACCCCCACCAAGGGCCCGGACTGAGGCATCCACGGTTCGGGCCCTCGGTGGACGCGAGGTTGGGGTTGAGCAGCAGATGAATGCTGCAATCTTACAGATAGAGCCGGGGAGTCAGTGGATTATGTCCAGGAGGCATCACCTCCCCGCGCCTCATTCCTGGATAACGAAGGAATTCAAAGCACGACCATTATAAATCGTATAATTACCGGGGGTCACATAATCCGGGGTGGCATCATGCCTGCACTATATGGAGTTAATTATCTGAGCACTGCGCGGTGGCACCAGGCGGGCACTGCACAATTCAATGATATCAGCACTGCACAGTGGCACCAGGCGGGCACTGCACAATCCTATATCAGCACTGCCCGGTGGCACCAGGCGGGCCCTGCACCATCCTATGATAAAAGCACTACCCGGTGGCACTAGGCGGCGCTGCACAATCCAATGATAAAAGCACTACCCGGTGGCACTAGGCGGTCATTGCACAATCCTATGATATAAGCACTACCCGGTGGCACTAGGCGGGCGCTGCACAATCCTATGATAAAAGCACTACCCGGTGGCACCAGGCGGGCACTGCACAATCCTATGATAAAAGCACTACCCGGTGGCACCAGGCGGTCATTGCACAATCCTATGATATAAGCACTACCCGGTGGCACTAGGCGGGCGCTGCACAATCCAATGATAAAAGCACTACCCGGTGGCACCAGGCGGGCACTGCACAATCCTATGATAAAAGCACTACCCGGTGGCACCAGGCGGTCATTGCACAATCCTATGATAAAAGCACTACCCGGTGGCACTAGGCGGGCGCTGCACAATCCAATGATAAAAGCACTACCCGGTGGCACCAGGCGGTCATTGCACAATCCTATGATAAAAGCACTACCCGGTGGCACTAGGCGGGCGCTGCACAATCCAATGATAAAAGCACTACCCGGTGGCACCAGGCGGGCACTGCACAATCCAATGATAAAAGCACTACCCGGTGGCACCAGGCGGTCACTGCACCATCCTATGATAAAACCACTACCCGGTGGCACCAGGCGGGCACTGCACAAACCTATGATAAAAGCACTATCCAGTGGCACCAGGCGGGCGCTGCACAATCCAATGATAAAAGCACTACCCGGTGGCACCAGGCGGGCACTGCACAATCCAATGATAAAAGCACTACCCGGTGGCACCAGGCGGGCACTGCACAATCCTATGATAAAAGCACTACCCGGTGGCACCAGGCGGGCACTGCACAAACCTATGATAAAAGCACTATCCAGTGGCACCAGGCGGGCGCTGCACAATCCAATGATAAAAGCACTACTCGGTGGCACCAGGCGGGCACTGCACAATCCTATGATATCAGCACTGCCCGGTGGCACCAGGCGGGCGCTGCACAATCCTATGATAAAAGCACTACCCGGTGGCACCAGGCGGTCATTGCACAATCCTATGATAAAAGCACTACCCAGTGGCACCAGGCGGTCATTGCACAATCCTATGATAAAAGCACTACCCGGTGGCACTAGGCGGGCGCTGCACAATCCAATGATAAAAGCACTACCCGGTGGCACCAGGCGGGCACTGCACAATCCTATGATAAAAGCACTACCCGGTGGCACCAGGCGGTCACTGCACCATCCTATGATAAAAGTACTACCCGGTGGCACTAGGCGGGCGCTGCACAATCCAATGATAAAAGCACTACCCGGTGGCACCAGGCGGGCACTGCACAATCCTATGATAAAAGCACTACCCGGTGGCACCAGGCGGTCACTGCACCATCCTATGATAAAAGAACTACCCGGTGGCACCAGGCGGGCACTGCACAAACCTATGATAAAAGCACTACCCAGTGGCACCAGGCGGGCGCTGCACAATCCAATGATAAAAGCACTACCCAGTGGCACCAGGCGGGCACTGCACAATCCTATGATATCAGCACTACCCGGTGGCACCAGGCGGGCGCTGCACAATCCTATGATATCAGCACTGCGCGGTGGCACCAGGCGGGCGCTGCACAATCCTATGATATCAGCACTACCCGGTGGCACCAGGCGGACGCTGCACAATCCTATGATATCAGCACTGCGCGGTGGCACCAGGCGGGCGCTGCACAATCCTATGATATCAGCACTACCCGGTGGCACCAGGCGGGCACTGCACAATCCAATGATATCAGCACTGCACAGTGGCACCAGGCGGGCGCTGCACAATCCTATGATATCAGCACTGCACAGTGGCACCAGGCGGGCGCTGCACAATCCTATGATATCAGCACTGCACAGTGGCACCAGGCGGGCGCTGCACAATCCTATGATATCAGCACTGCACAGTGGCACCAGGCGGGCGCTGCACAATCCTATGATATCAGCACTGCACAGTGGCACCAGGCGGGCGCTGCACAATCCTATGATATCAGCACTGCACAGTGGCACCAGGCGGGCACTGCACAATCCTATGATATCAGCACTACCCGGTGGCACCAGGCGGGCGCTGCACAATCCTATGATATCAGCACTACCCGGTGGCACCAGGCGGGCACTGCACAATCCAATGATATCAGCACTGCACAGTGGCACCAGGCGGGCGCTGCACAATCCTATGATATCAGCACTGCACAGTGGCACCAGGCGGGCGCTGCACAATCCTATGATATCAGCACTGCACAGTGGCACCAGGCGGGCGCTGCACAATCCTATGATATCAGCACTGCACAGTGGCACCAGGCGGGCGCTGCACAATCCTATGATATCAGCACTGCACAGTGGCACCAGGCGGGCGCTGCACAATCCTATGATATCAGCACTGCACAGTGGCACCAGGCGGGCGCTGCACAATCCTATGATATCAGCACTGCACAGTGGCACCAGGCGGGCGCTGCACAATCCTATGATATCAGCACTGCACAGTGGCACCAGGCGGGCGCTGCACAATCTAATATATAAAGCTGAATGTATGTATGTGTGTATGTATGTGGGTATGTTTGTCCGGGATTGGAATCCGCACCGTCGCACTTACGGGCATGAAATTTTGCACGCCCGCACGTCTCGACCCCGAAAGCGTCCAAGGCTATGTTTTGAATGGAAATTTTAACCCCGCGCGTTCCAAATCGCCAAAAAATTTTGGCCCTATCTACATAATGGGGAGAAAGCTGAATGCTTGTGTGTATGTCCGGCATAGGAATCTGCATTTACGGGCATGAAATTTTGCACACCCGCACGTCTCGACCCCGGGAGCGTCATAGGCTAGGTTTTGAGTCGAAATTTTAACCCCGCGCATTCCAAATCGGCAAATAATTTTGGCCCGGGATAGGAATCTGCACCGTTGTACTTACGGGCATGAAATTTTGCATGCCCGCACATCTCAACCCCAGGAGCATCATAGGCTATGTGTTGAATGGAAATTTTAACCCCGCAAGTTCCAAATCGCCAAACAATTTTGGCCCTATCTACATAATGGGGAGAAAGCTGAATGCTTGTATGGAATATTAGGGGTAGTAGTCTAGCGGCTGTGATGGGATGATGTGGGATAATAGTGGTAGTTGTCCGGTGGCTATGACTGATGGGATGATGTGGGATATTAGTGGTAGTAGTCCGGTGGCTATGGCTGATGGGATTATGTGGGATATTAGTAGTCCGTTGGCTCTGGCTGGCAGGACGATGTGGGATATTAGGGGTAGTAGTCAGGTGGCTCTGGCTGATGGGATGATGTGGGATATTAGTAGTCCGTTGGCTATGGCTGATGGGATGATGTGGGATATTAGTGGTAGTAGTCCGGTGGCTATGGCTGATGGGATTATGTGGGATATTAGTAGTCCGTTGGCTCTGGCTGGCAGGATGATGTGGGATATTAGGGGTAGTAGTCCGATGGCTCTGGCTGACCGGATGATGTGTGATATTAGGGGTAGTAGTCCGGTGGCTCTGGCTGACCGGATGATGTGTGATATTAGGAGTAGTAGTCCGGTTGCTCTGGCTGACCGGATGATGTGTGATATTAGGAGTAGTAGTCCGGTTGCTCTGGCTGACCGGATGATGTGTGATATTAGGAGTAGTAGTCCGGTTGCTCTGGCTGACCGGATGATGTGTGATATTAGGAGTAATAGTCCGGTGGCTCTGGCTGACCGGATGATGTGTGATATTAGGGGTAGTAGTCCGGTTGCTCTGGCTGACCGGATGATGTGGGATATTATAGTGAATGTGGCTATGCGGAGTGGGCAGGTATACACTCAGCTTTATATATATATATATATAGATATAATCATTATAATTTGTTATAACTAACCATAGTTAGTTACTATGCCCGGGCAGCGCCGGGCTCTTCAGCTAGTCCTATGATATCAGCACTACCCGGTGGCACCAGGCGGGCACTGCACCATCCTATAATATCAGCACAGCGCGGTGGCACCAGGCGGGCACTGCACCATCCTATGATATCAGCAATGCACAGTGGCACCAGGCGGGCACTGCACAATCCTATGATATCAGCACTGCACAGTGGCACCAGGCGGGCACTGCACCATCCTATGATATCAGCACTGCACAGTGGCACCAGGCGGGCACTGCACCATCCTATGATATCAGCAATGCACAGTGGCACCAGGCGGGCACTGCACAATCCTATGATATCAGCACTGCACAGTGGCACCAGGCGGGCACTGCACCATCCTATGATATCAGCACTGCACAGTGGCACCAGGCGGGCGCTGCACCATCCTATGATATCAGCACTGCACAGTGGCACCAGGCGGGCACTGCACAATCCTATGATATCAGCACTGCACAGTGGCACCAGGCGGGCACTGCACCATCCTATGATATCAGCAATGCACAGTGGCACCAGGCGGGCACTGCACAATCCTATGATATCAGCACTGCACAGTGCCACCAGGCGGGCACTGCACCATCCTATGATATCAGCACTGCACAGTGGCACCAGGCGGGCACTGCACAATCCTATGATATCAGCACTGCACAGTGGCACCAGGCGGGCACTGCACCATCCTATGATATCAGCACTGCACAGTGGCACCAGGCGGGCACTGCACCATCCTATGATATCAGCACTGCACAGTGGCACCAGGCGGGCACTGCACAATCCTATGATATCAGCACTACCCGGTGGCACTAGGCGGGCACTGCACAATCCTATGATATCAGCACTACCCGGTGGCACTAGGCGGGCGCTGCACAATCCAATGATAAAAGCACTACCCAGTGGCACCAGGCGGGCACTGCACAATCCTATGATAAAAGCACTACCCGGTGGCACTAGGCGGGCACTGCACAATCCAATGATAAAAGCACTACCCGGTGGCACCAGGTGGGCACTGCACAATCCTATGATAAAAGCACTACCCGGTGGCACCAGGCGGTCACTGCACCATCCTATGATAAAAGCACTACCCGGTGGCACCAGGCGGGCACTGCACAAACCTATGATAAAAGCACTATCCAGTGGCACCAGGCGGGCGCTGCACAATCCAATGATAAAAGCACTACCCGGTGGCACCAGGCGGGCACTGCACAATCCTATGATATTAGCACTGCGCGGTGGCACTGCACAGTTGTTTGACACGGGCACTGCGCGGCAGCCTTAGTCAAGGATTAATGTGCCCTCTCCGTGATGCCAGCGCTCAGACAGCCACACACCACTTGTCTGCTGCGGACCTGGACTCGTCCCTTTCACAAAAAACAGAGGCAACCCCTGAAATCCTGGACACGAGACCAAGCGTTACATGGAGAGAGCAGAGGGGCCGACGCACGAGACCACCCGGAAACGGGCTAATATCACCTACCATAAGAGCAACAATGGGTTAACATCGGGTTCCCACCCGGGAGCAGGCATGAACAGGTTAACAGAAGGAAGGGTGGTGCAGTCGTGAGGGGGCGCAGCTGGCGGCAGAGCGTCCATGTGATGGCACCGCAGACACTTCCCTGCCAGGATCCACAGAGGTGACCGCTACCCCTCCTCCACTGCTGCTCTCTGTTATCAGCCAGCGTGCTTGTGCTATAAGGGGCGATCCCCACACCCCATATACGAGGTCTATATACCCGGACGTCCAGGATCAGTGCGGAGCGCGGCCTCAGCCAGGATTTCCAAGGGCCGCAGTAAGCCGCTTATCAGTCTCTGATGCCGGATAACGAGCAATTAGCCGCTGATCACAAGTTAATGACACCTACAGATTATCACTGCCTTAAAGGGACAGGACCCCGGAGCGCTACACACCCAAGATGTCCAGTCTGCAGGGCGGCAACAGCCAATGTCCTCCGTTATCAGCCAGCCGCCACATTGTGACCTCCGGACATGGGGCGTGAACACGTACAGCTGCGGGCGGACGTGCAGGACGCTGCGCTCATCACCGGACTGTCGAGCAAAGTCCCCACATTACAGGCTGTAAACTGCAGTCATCTCGCGCCCTGCGTGAGGCTTATCTCACATCTCACAGAGAAAAGCCGAGCGCCGCACTTCTCCCAGGCGCCACCCGCGAACTTAGCGCCGCACTTCTCCCAGGCGCCACCCGCGAACTTAGCGCCGCACTTCTCCCAGGCGCCACCCGCGAACTTAGCGCCGCACTTCTCCCAGGCGCCACCCGCGAACTTAGCTCCGCACTTCTCTCAGGCGGCACCCGCGAACTTAGCGCCGCACTTCTCCCAGGCGCCACCCGCGAACTTAGCTCCGCACTTCTCCCAGGCGGCACCCGCGAACTTAGCTCCGCACTTCTCTCAGGCGGCACCCGCGAACTTAGCTCCGCACTTCTCTCAGGCGGCACCCGCGAACTTAGCTCCGCACTTCTCTCAGGCGGCACCCGCGAACTTAGCTCCGCACTTCTCTCAGGCGGCACCCGCGAACTTAGTCCGCACTTCTCTCAGGCGGCACCCGCGAACTTAGCGCCGCACTTCTCTCAGGCGGCACCCGCGAACTTAGCGCCGCACTTCTCTCAGGCGGCACCCGCGAACTTAGCGCCGCACTTCTCTCAGGCGGCACCCGCGAACTTAGCGCCGCACTTCTCTCAGGCGGCACCCGCGAACTTAGCGCCGCACTTCTCTCAGGCGGCACCCGCGAACTTCGCTCCGCACTTCTCTCAGGCGGCACCCGCGAACTTAGCGCCGCACTTCTTTCAGGCGGCACCCGCGAACTTAGCTCCGCACTTCTCTCAGGCGGCGCCCGCGAACTTAGCTCCGCACTTCTCCCAGGCGCCGCCCGCGAACTTAGCTCCGCACTTCTCCCAGGCGCCGCCCGCGAACTTAGCTCCGCACTTCTCCCAGGCGCCGCCCGCGAACTTAGCTCCGCACTTCTCCCAGGCGCCGCCCGCGAACTTAGCTCCGCACTTCTCCCAGGCGGCACCCGCGAACTTAACGCCGCACTTCTCTCAGGCGGCACCCGCGAACTTAGCTCCGCACTTCTCCCAGGCGGCACCCGCGAACTTAGCGCCGCACTTCTCTCAGGCGGCGCCCGCGAACTTAGCTCCGCACTTCTCCCAGGCGGCGCCCGCGAACTTAGCTCCGCACTTCTCCAAGGCGCCGCCCGCGAACTTAGCTCCGCACTTCTCCCAGGCGCCGCCCGCGAACTTAGCTCCGCACTTCTCCCAGGCGACACCCGCGAACTTAGCGCCGCACTTATCTCAGGCGGCACCCGCAAACTTAGCGCCGCACTTCTCTCAGGCGGCACCCGCAAACTTAGCGCCGCACTTCTCCCAGGCGGCACCCGCGAACTTAGCTCCGCACTTCTCACAGGCGCCACCCGCGAACTTAGCTCCGCACTTCTCTCAGGCGGCACCCGCGAACTTAGCTCCGCACTTCTCTCAGGCGGCACCCGCGAACTTAGCTCCGCACTTCTCTCAGGCGGCACCCGCGAACTTAGCTCCGCACTTCTCTCAGGCGGCACCCGCGAACTTAGCTCCGCACTTCTCCCAGGCGGCACCCGCGAACTTAGCTCCGCACTTCTCCCAGGCGGCACCCGCGAACTTAGCTCCGCACTTCTCCCAGGCGGCACCCGCGAACTTAGCTCCGCACTTCTCCCAGGCGGCACCCGCGAACTTAGCTCCGCACTTCTCCCAGGCGGCACCCGCGAACTTAGCTCCGCACTTCTCCCAGGCGGCACCCGCGAACTTAGCTCCGCACTTCTCCCAGGCGGCACCCGCGAACTTAGAGCCGCACTTCTCTCAGGCGGCACCCGCGATCTTAGCGCCGCACTTCTCCCAGGCGGCACCCGCGAACTTAGCGCCGCACTTCTCTCAGGCGGCACCCGCGAACTTAGCGCCGCACTTCTCTCAGGCGGCACCCGCGAACTTAGCGCCGCACTTCTCTCAGGCGGCACCCGCGAACTTAGCGCCGCACTTCTCTCAGGCGGCACCCGCAAACTTAGCGCCGCACTTCTCCCAGGCGGCACCCGCGACCTTAGCGCTGCACTTTTCCCAGGCAGTGATACACGGAGGGATGATGGGGCAGTGATACACGAGGGATGATGGGGCAGTGATACACGGGGGGGGAATGATGGGGCAGTGATACACGGGGGGATGATGGGGCAGTGATACACGGGGGGATGATGGGGCAGTGATACACGGGGGGATGATGGGGGGGGGCAGTGATACACGGGGGGATAATGGGGCAGTGATACACGGGGGGATGATGGGGCAGTGATACACGGGGGGATGATGGGGCAGTGATACACGGGGGGATGATGGGGCAGTGATACACGGGGGATGATGGGGCAGTGATACACGGGGGGATGATGGGGCAGTGATACACGGGGGGATGATGGGGCAGTGATACACGGGGGGATGATGGGGCAGTGATACACGGGGGGATGATGGGGCAGTGATACACGGGGGGATGATGGGGCAGTGATACACGGGGGGATGATGGGGCAGTGATACACGGGGGGATGATGGGGCAGTGATACACGGGGGGATGATGGGGCAGTGATACACGGGGGGATGATGGGGCAGTGATACACGGGGGGATGATGGGGCAGTGATACACGGGGGGATGATGGGGCAGTGATACACGGGGGGATGATGGGGCAGTGATACACGGGGGATGATGGGGCAGTGATACACGGGGGGATGATGGGGCAGTGATACACGGGGTGGGGATGATGGGGGCAGTGATACACGGGGGGATGATGGGGCAGTGATACACGGGGGGATGATGGGGCAGTGATACACGGGGGGATGATGGGGGCAGTGATACACGGGGGGATGATGGGGCAGTGATACACGGGGGGAGGATGATGGGGCAGTGATACACGGGGGGATGATGGGGCAGTGATACACGGGGGGATGATGGGGCAGTGATACACGGGGGGATGATGGGGCAGTGATACACGGGGGGATGATGGGGCAGTGATACACGGGGGGATGATGGGGCAGTGATACACGGGGGGATGATGGGGCAGTGATACACGGGGGGATGATGGGGCAGTGATACACGGGGGGATGATGGGGCAGTGATACACGGGGGGATGATGGGGCAGTGATACACGGGGGGATGATGGGGCAGTGATACACGGGGGGATGATGGGGCAGTGATACACGTGAGGGGTGATGAATGGGGCAGTGATACACGGGGGGATGATGGGGCAGTGATACACGGGGGGATGATGGGGCAGTGATACACGGGGGATGATGGGGCAGTGATACACGGGGATGATGGGGCAGTGATACACGGGGGGGAGTGAAGGATGATGGGGCAGTGATACACGGGGGGGATGATGGGGCAGTGATACACGGGAGGGATGATGGGGCAGTGATACACGGGGAGGATGATGGGGCAGTGATACACAGGGGGGATGATGGGGCAGTGATACACGGGGGATGATGAGGGCAGTGATACACGGGGGGATGATGGGGGCAGTGATACACGGGGAATGATGGGGCAGTGATACACGGGGGGATGATGGGGGCAGTGATACACGGGGGGATGATGGGGCAGTGATACACGGGGGGATGATGGGGCAGTGATACACGGGGGGATGATGGGGGCAGTGATACACGGGGGATGATGGGGGCAGTGATACACGGGGGGATGATGGGGGCAGTGATACACGGGGGGATGATGAGGGGCAGTGATACACGGGGGGATGATGGGGGCAGTGATACACGGGGGGATGATGGGGGCAGTGATACACGGGGGATGATGGGGGCAGTGATACACGGGGGGATGATGGGGGGCAGTGATACACGGGGGGATGATGGGGGCAGTGATACACGGGGGATGATGGGGGCAGTGATACACGGGGGGATGATGGGGCAGTGATACACGGGGGGATGATGGGGGCAGTGATACACGGGGGGATGATGGGGGCAGTGATACACGGGGGATGATGGGGGCAGTGATACACGGGGGGATGATGGGGGCAGTGATACACGGGGGGATGATGGGGCAGTGATACACGGAGGATGATGGGGCAGTGATACACGGGGGGATGATGGGGCAGTGATACACAGGGGATGATGGGGGCAGTGATACACGGGGGGATGATGGGGGCAGTGATACACGGAGGGATGATGGGGCAGTGATACACGGAGGGATGATGGGGCAGTGATACACGGAGGGATGATGGGGCAGTGATACAGGGGATGATGGGGCAGTGATACACGGGGGGATGATGGGGCAGTGATACACGGGGGGATGATGGGGGCAGTGATACACGGGGGGATGATGGGGCAGTGATACACGGGGAGATGATGGGGGCAGTGATACACGGGGGGATGATGGGGCAGTGATACACGGGGAGATGATGGGGGCAGTGATACACGGGGGGATGATGGGGGCAGTGATACACGGGGGGATGATGGGGGCAGTGATACACGGGGGGATGATGGGGGCAGTGATACACGGGGGGATGATGGGGGCAGTGATACACGGGGGGATGATGGGGGCAGTGATACACGGGGGGATGATGGGGCAGTGATACACGGGGGGATGATGGGGGCAGTGATACACGGGGGATGATGGGGCAGTGATACACGGGGGGATGATGGGGGCAGTGATACACGGGGGGATGATGGGGCAGTGATACACGGGGGATGATGGGGGCAGTGATACACGGGGGATGATGGGGCAGTGATACACGGGGGATGATGGGGCAGTGATACACGGGGGTGATGGGGCAGTGATACACGGGGGGATGATGGGCAGTGATACACGGGGATGATGGGGCAGTGATACACGGGTGATGGGGCGTGATACACGGGGTGATCGGGGTTATCAGTCTGTGACAGACATACACCGGACCGGTGGCTCCTCACACTCAGCTCCACCTTCGGTGACTTTCTCTCCCACTCTGTGTCTCTGCCTCGACCAGTCACAATGTCGTGCCCGGAGCCGGTGAGCAGCGCAGCCCCCACTGTCCCGCGGTCTCCCCGTCCCCTCAGTCCTCATCCCCCGGTCTCCTCCGTCCCCCGGTCACTCCCCGGTCTCCTCGTCCCCCCGGTCCTCGGTCTCTCCGTCCCCCCGGTCTCCTCCGTCCCCCCGGTCACTCCCCGGTCTCTCCGTCCCCCGGTCTCCTCCGTCCCCTCGGTCACTCCCCGGTCTCCTCGTCCCCCCGGTCCCTCCGGTCTCCTCCGTCCCCCCGGTCACTCCCCGGTCTCCTCGTCCCCCCGGTCACTCCCCGGTCTCTCCGTTCCCCCGTCCACCGGTCTCCTCCGTCGCTCTCACCTCTAGTAGTCGCCGGCGCGGTCTGAGTTGCAGTGAGGCGCTCACATGGATCAGCTCCGCCCCTCTGCTGTGATTGGTCCGCACTACTCCACCCACTGCTAGGGCGGGGCTCCCGTCATCTCGAGCACTCCCTCCTCCTTTGCCGCTGCGGGGTCTCCTGTACCCGGAGCACAATGGCCGCAGGGAGACTGAAGGGTTAATGGCTGCAAAGTGCAGAGGGCAAGAGAGGAGCGGCGCCCCCCAGAGGACGAAGGCCGGGGGAACCACAAGTGCCAGAGCGCGGATCAGCCGCGGAGCCACGTGACCAGCGGCAACGACAGGAAGAACCGCAGAGGATACACCCGGAATACACCCAAAAATATACCCCCGCACACCCGGAATATACCCTGCACACCCGGAATACACCCAAAAATATACCCCCGCACACCCGAAATACTCCCCGCACACCCGGAATACACCCAAAAATACACCCCACACACCCAAAATACACCCCGCACACCCGAAAATACACCCCGCACACCCAAAATACACCCCGCACACCCGGAATACACCCAAAAATACACCCCGCACACCCAAAATACACCCCGCACACCCGAAAATACACCCCGCACACCCAAAATACACCCCGCACACCCGAAAATACACCCCGCACACCCAAAATACACCCCGCACACCCGGAATACACCCAAAAATACACCCCGCACACCCAAAATACACCCCGCACACCCGAAAATACACCCCGCACACCCAAAATACACCCCGCACACCCGAAAATACACCCCGCACACCCAAAAATACACCCGCACACCCAAAATACACCCCGCCACACCCGAAAATACACCCCGCACACCCAAAATACACCCCGCACACCCGAATACACCCAAAAATACACCCCGCACACCCAAAATACACCCCGCACACCCGAAAATACACCCCGCACACCCAAAATACACCCCGCACACCCAAAAATACACCCCGCACACCTGGAATACTCCCAAAAATGCACACCCGAAATACACCCAAAAATACACCCCCGCACACCCGGAATACACCCAAAAATACACCCCGCACACCCAAAATACACCCAGAATACCCCCTGCACACCAGAAATACACCCAGAATACACCCCGCACACCCGAAATACACCCAGAATACACCCCGCACACCCGAAATACACCCCGCACACCCGAAATACACCCAGAATACACCCCGCACACCTGAAATACACCCAGAATACACACCGCACACCCGAAATACACCCAGAATACCCCCCGCACACCCAAAATACACCCTGCACACCCGAAATACACCCCGCACACCCGAAATACACCCAGAATACACCCCGCACACCCGAAATACACCCAGAATACACCCCGCACACCTGAAATACACCCAGAATACACACCGCACACCCGAAATACACCCAGAATACCCCCGCACACCAGAAATACACCCAGAATACACCCCGCACACCCAAAATACACCCTGCACACCTGAAGTACACCCAGAATACACACCGCACACCAGAAATACACCCAGAATACACCCCGCACACCCAGAATACACCCAAAAATGCACACCCGAAATACACCCAAAAATACACCCCCGCACACCCGGAATACACCCAAAAATACACCCCGCACACCCAAAATACACCCAGAATACCCCCGCACACCAGAAATACACCCAGAATACACCCTGCACACCCGAAATACACCCAGAATACACACCGCACACCAGAAATACACCCAGAATACACCCCGCACACCCAAAATACACCCTGCACACCCGAAATACACCCAGAATACACCCCGCACACCTGAAATACACCCAGAATACACACCGCACACCCGAAATACACCCAGAATACCCCCCGCACACCCAAAATACACCCTGCACACCCGAAATACACCCCGCACACCCGAAATACACCCAGAATACACCCCGCACACCCGAAATACACCCAGAATACACCCCGCCACACCTGAAATACACCCAGAATACACACCGCACACCCGAAATACACCCAGAATACCCCCGCACACACCAGAAATACACCCAGAATACACCCCGCACAACCCAAAATACACCCTGCACACCTGAAGTACACCCAGAATACACACCGCACACCAGAAATACACCCAGAATACACCCCGCACACCCAGAATACACCCGCACACCCTGACTACACCAGAAATACCACCCCTAAACCCGGAATACACACCGCACACCCGAAATACCCCCAGAATACACCCGGAACACACCCCTCACACCCAGAATACACCCAGAAATACAACCACGCACACCCGGAATACACCCCGCACACCCGGAATACACCCCGCACACCCGTAACACACCCGGAATACACCCCGCACACCCGTAAAACACACCCGGAATACACCCCGCACACCCGGAATACAACCCCTCACACCCGGAACACACCCGTAAAAACACCCGGAATACACCCCGCACACCCGGAATACACCCAGAATACACCCCGCACACCCTGACTACACCCAGAAATACCACCCCGCACACCCGGAACAACACCCCTCACACCCGGAATACACCCACGCACACACGGAATACACCCAGAACACACCCGGAATACATCCCACACACCCGAAATACACCAGAATACACCCCGCACACCCGGAACACACCCCTCACACCCGGAATACACCCCCGCACACCCGGAATACACCCCCCGCACACCCGGAATACACACCCGCACAACCGGAGTACACCCAGAAATACACACCCGCACAGCCGGAATACACCCAGAAATAACAGTACAGACCAAAAGTTTGGACACACCTTCTCATTTAAAGGGAATCTGTCACCCCATTTTTGGACTATGAGATATGGCTAACCGCCATCAGGGGCTTATCTCACATTCTGTAATGCTGTAGATAAGCCCCGATATGACCCGAAAGAGAAGAAAAATGAGTTAGATTATACTCACCCAGGGGGACCTCTCTGACCTTTCCTGGCGCCTGCGCACTGCAGTACTCTGCTCTGCCCTCACCAGGGCAGATCAGTGAGCCTGCGCAGGAGCCATGACGGGACGGAAAGAAGAGGCCGGCTTCGCTACAAGATGGGAGGCGCCGAACCGGACCGCGACACCTATCGGAACGGACGGCCCCTGGGTGAGTATAATATAACTCGTTTTTCTTCACTTTCAGATCACATCGGGGCTTATCTACAGCATTACAGAATGTGAGATAAGCCCCTGATGGCAGTGGCCGCATCTCATAGTCCAAAAATGGGGTGACAGATTCCCTTTAAAGATTTTTCTGTATTTTCATGACTATGACTATGATAATTGTACATTCACACTGAAGGCATCAAAACTATGAATTGTCACATGTGGAATTATATACTTAACAAAAAAGTGTGAAACACCTGAAAATATGTCTTATATTCTAGGTTCTTCACCTTTTGCTTTGATGACTGCTTTGCACACTCCTGGCATTCTCTTGATGAGCTTCAAGAGGTAGTCACCGGGAATGGTCTTCACTTCACAGGTGTGCCCTGTCAGGTTTAATAAGTGGGATTTCTGGCCTTATAAATGGGGTTGGGACCATCAGTTGTGTTGTGCAAAGTCTGGTGGATACACAGCTGATAGTCCTACTGAACAGACTGTTAGAATTTGTATTATGGTGTGATGAAACGGTGCACACACACGACGGCTGCTGCCGTCCGACCCAGTAAACTGCAGGGATTTATAATTATCCCACTTCCACTTAGGAACTTGCAGCTCTCTGGCGCCCCCCTTACCCTCAGGTCAGGGAACTGCACCTAGGATAATTAGTCGCCAGACAGGTCACCTGGATGTGTGCTGGCTATTGGGCACGCTGCAGTGAGGGAATTATAATTACTCCGAGCCGCAGCCGGGTAATACACTTATAATACCCGCTCCGCCAACGCCACCCCATAGGTCAACACTTTCTTCTTTATAGCTGCCACCAGCCACGGTTTACTTGGAACAATTTATCAAGAGGGTCCGTAGCAACCCCAAAACAGTAGCGTAGTACTTCAGGCGCGTGCAAATTCGTTTATAGAGCAGGAGAAAACAAACTAATAAATTTATAGGTTTATTCCTTAAAAAGACAGGCAGTGCTTATACAATATAAAAAGATGGAACAAACTGAGACAATATCGTTATGTACAGATGCAGTTATAAAATAAAATAGGATTAAAGATGAAAATCACTCACATGGTTGTTAGATCATTTACAGGCAAGCCAGGCTGGGGGAAGGAGCCACACGTCATAGTTCATTTGCAGATTCTTAGTCAGGACATCACAGCAAGGACTGAGAAGGGGGGCTCACTGCCAGACTTATACCTGGGGCTGCTGACCTCACGAAAAGGGGAGGGTTTTTCTGGCCACCTCCCAGGGACAGAAGTGTATGATTTGAGCTCTGAAATATCAAAGGACCATAACTCAGCGGGGAACTCTAGCAGAATAATGGCAGACCTATCAATGATCTTACTTTAAAATGACGGTTCCAATGAGCCCAAACTTGGATGAGCTAGTTTGTGGGGGATCCGAGAATTCCATTTCTCGGGTTCTGTTGGAGTTACGGGTTCACCAGTACCACGGAAACGATGCCTGTCAGGCGCATGTTTCACAACAGTACTTTTCGTGTTTCTAGCGAACGCTCCCACCGTGTGATAACCAAAACAGAATGAAGTCTCCAAAATGGCTGCTATAGAAGGAGAGCACATGTGAAGACAATGGCGACCCCCTACGGTGAGGCGGCAAAACTTCCAGCACTGGTAGCTCAGGTTACACTGAGCTTGACTGCAGGTTGGGAGGGGGGAAGGGAAGCGTGAGCTGCAGAGAAAAGGAGGGAGGGGTAACTTTGCCCTGTGCTTGCAAACGGTGGGGTTGTAGTACTATGGGGAACGTTCTGGAAACAGCACAAGAAATGAAGCTTGCAGTATCATCACACCTCCCCCCCTTTGAGGGCGCTACGGAGGCATGACCTCTAGGTAATCCGCCATGCGCACCTCAGCGGGTTCGCCACGTTGGGGACAACCCATCAGCATTCCGATGATCACTGCCTTTCTTGTGTTGTACGGCAAAATCATACTGCTGCAGGGCAAGGCTCCAGCGTAGCAACCTACCATTGGTTCCGGACACTGTGTGCAGCCAGCTCAGAGGGTTGTGGTCGGTGACCACCTTGAAGGTGCGCCCGTACAGGTAGGGCTGCAAACGTTGCAGTGCCCAGACCATGGCCAGGCACTCCTTCTCGATGGTGGAGTATACCACTTCCCTTGCAGAAGTTTCCGGCTCAGGTACAACACGGGGTGCTCCTGGTTCCCCGAATCAACCTGGCTGAGTACAGCACCGAGGCCAAATTCGCTGGCGTCAGTCTGTACCAGGAAGGGCCGACTGCTGTCGACGGCTCTCAACACCGGAGAGCTGCACAGGGCTGTTTTCAAAGCTCGGCATGCCGCCTCACAGCCATCTGTCCAGCTGACTGTTTGGGGTAGACCGCCCTTGGTGAGGTCCGTCAAGGGTTTTGCAATGGCGCTATAGTTCGGTACGAAATGCCTATAGTACCCTGCAGTGCCCAGGAAGGACTTCACCTGCTTTTTGGTCCTGGGGGTGGGCCAGGACACGATCGCGTCCACTTTCTCGGGCTCTGGACTCATGGAACCCCCACCTACCCGGTGCTCCAGGTAGTGGACCTCACTCATGCCCATCTGGCATTTCCCGGCTTGATGGTCAGACCTGCCTGGTGAATACGCTTGAGCACCTCCTGGAGATGCTGAAGGTGTTTCCTCCCAGGTGGAACTGAAGATGGCAATGTCGTCCAGGTACGCCACAGCGTACTCCTCCAGTCCCTGAAGCAGGTGGTTGACCATCCGCTGAAAAGTGGCAGGGGCATTCTTCATGCCGAAAGGCATGACCGTGGACTCGTACAGTCCAAAAGGGGTGATAAAGGCGGATTTCTCCTGCGCCGCAGGGCTCAGGGGAATCTGCCAGTATCCCCGGCTCAAATCCATGATGGATATGTACTTTGGCATTCGCCAACCGCTCCAGCAGATCCTCGATGCGTGGCATTGGGTGCGCATCAGAGGTAGTGATGGCGTTGAGCCCCCTGTAGTCCAAGCAGAACCGGGTGGTCCGATCCTTTTTTGGCACGAGAACTACAGGTGAGGCCCATGCGCTTTTGGACGGCCGGATCACCCCCAGCTGCAACATCTCCTGGATCTCCTGGCACGTAATCTGCTGCACTTCCTCAGAGATCCGATAAGGTGTCCGCCGTAACGGGGCGCGATTCCCGGTGTCCACCTCGTGGACTGCCAACTTGGTCTTTCCGGGTCGGTTCGTGAACTCGGCCCGGAAGGGTTCCAAAGTGGTCAGCAACTGCAACCGCTGGGAGACGGTTAGCGAGGCATTTACCTCCATGTCCTCAATGGACCCATTGGCCTGGGCTTGGGCCAGCATGTCCAGGAGGGGATCCTCTTCCCCGTCCTCGGGCAGATTGCAGACCGGTAGGACGCAGGCTTCACGTTTCATGATGGGCCTTCATCATGTTGACGTGAAAGGCCTTGTGCCTACCCCGAGTGTGGTCAAGCGTGACCACGTAGGTGACTGGGTTGAGCTGTTGGTGCACGACGTACGGGCCTTCCCAGGCTGCCTGAACTTATCCTTTGGTACGGGGACCAGCACCCACACCTTTTGACCCACCTGGTAGGTCCGCTCCCGGGCGTTCTGGTCATACAGTGCTTCTGGTCAGCCTGAGCCTGCGTCATGTTTGTCATGCACCAACTGCGTCGAGGTCTGCATCTTGTCGCGGAAGCGCATGACATAATCCACGATGGACACTTCCGTGGGGTTTGGCTCATCTTCCCAGGATTCTCTTATCAACCCAAGGGGTCCCCGGACTCGCCTACCATACAGGAGCTCGAAGGGGGAGAACCCCGTCAAGGCCTGCGGGACTTCTCTGTAGGCAAATAGCAGGTGTGGGAGGTACCGCTCCCAATCGCGTCCCTGGGTCTCAA
The DNA here is from genome assembly GCA_033576555.1 of Oophaga sylvatica. Classification (NCBI taxonomy): domain Eukaryota; kingdom Metazoa; phylum Chordata; class Amphibia; order Anura; family Dendrobatidae; genus Oophaga; species Oophaga sylvatica. Next base: position 62,575 of record JARQOD010000728.1, read on the forward strand.
CCAGCATGCGGAGCATCTGTTTGAGGGTACCGTTAAAGCGCTCACACAAAACCATTGGTCTGTGGGTGATACGCACTCGATACCATACGCGTCACCTGCATTTTGCTGCAGAGAGCCTTCATTAGGCGAGACATAAATTGGGTCCCTTGATCGGTAAGCATCTCCCTGGGAATCCTACCCGTGAAAAGATGGTCACCAGTGCATCCGCCACCTTATCTGCCCTAGTTGAGGACAGAGCTACTGCCTCCGGGTACCGGGTAGCGTAGTCTACCACAGTAAGGATGTATTGCTTTCCAGAGCTGCTGGGGACGGCCAGCGGGCCCACAATGTCCACCGCGACCCTCTGGAAAGGCTCCTCTATCACTGGCAACGGGATCAGGGGAGCCTTAAGAGCAGGCCCCGCCTTCCCCACTCTTTGACAGGTGATACAGGAGCGGCAGTAGTTAGTCACATCTGTCCCCATCTTGGGCCAATAGAAGTGTTGAGACAGCCGTGCCTTAGTTTTGCTGATCCCCAAGTGTCCAGCGAGTGGAATCTCATGGGCAATCCTCAACAACTCACCTCGGAACTGGTGCGGGACGACCAGCTGTTTTTCCCTCAACCACTCCTTTTGGGAATCTCCGGGTACTGTCTCCCGGTACAACCTTCCTCGTTCCCAGAACACCCTCCCTTATCAGTCACGGAGGTGGGCGTCTCGGCGAGGTGCCTCAAGTTCTCCAGGCTCGCATCTGAGTGCAGAGCGGCTGGAACTCCTGGCTGGAGGAAGCCAGAAGTGACGTCAGGGTTCCTTCCTCACTGGGACCCTCTGGGACCGGCTCTGGGTCCAACTCTGGTTCAGTCTCTCCTGTAGCGGAGGATGGTCCAGATGGTAGGGCGCTACCTGCGATCCGGGCACTCTGACTGCGGGTGACAGCAGCTACATATGCCGTCTCCCCGGGGGTTTCTATAGACCCATCAGCCTGCACTGCTATGGGCTCTACCTCCCCATCCACCCCAACACTTCAGGAGCAGTGCTACTTATGGGCCAGTTACCTTCCTCGGTGGCACTGGTCAGTGTCATGGCATCACCTTCCTCCCGGTTCCCATGCATCTCCCCATTTCCTTGAGCACTGTCGCTTGCTCCTGCTAGGGGTTCCTCAGCCGTCTCACTCCGCAGAGCGACGGGACTGAACGCTCCGGTACCTGTGGACACATCTACCACTTCAGAGAAAGGGTTAACAGATTCAGATGGCACAGATACATCACTATCAACATCATTCCTAGGGAAAGAAAGGTTATCAGTTGCATCATCACTTCGCAAAGCATTAGCAGGTACACACAATCAGTTTCCCATCATCATCAACATCAACATCATGGTTAACGTTAACCTTATTGTTGTGAATGGGCTTGAGATGAGTTCTGAGCAGAGGCTCCCTCTGGTGGTTACAAGCAGTGCTGGTCTGTCTAGTGAAGATTGTGAGGATTGGGAATCAGTGTTACTGACTGGTCTTATATAAGGGAGTCACCTTCCCATCAGGGTTGCTGGTGATCAATTGTTCTGGTCTCAATCCTTGAATCCTGTTTCCCTTGTAGCCTGCTGTGTCGTGTCTGCATCTCCTGCTTACAGATAAGACATTTTCTTCTTTTTGTTTTTGTGCTAGATTTTTGCATTTTGTCCTGCACTTCTGTGGGGGCCTTCAGGGTCCCCTCCGGGGGCTTTTGCCCTCTCAGTTTAGTTTCAGCCACTGATGTTTGTACTTTTGCTTTTTACAGTTTTTTCAGTGGCTGCTAGTTTTGATTTTGTTACACCAGAGAACTAATTTAGGTGGTAGAGGTCGTGTGATCTCAGGTGTTTTTGAAATTAGTAGAGTTGGTGCTTTTCAGGGTTTTCTGGGATTGCAGTAAGTACCCTTCCTATCCTTTTCTATTTAGTTAGTTTGGGCCCCAGCGTTTGCTCATACTATTTTCTTTCTGTGTCAGTATTTCTCTTGTCTAACCGCCATTACATGTTTGGGGGCTTTCTATTATCTTTGGGGTTCTGCTCCGGGGCAGATAGCTTTCCTATTTCTATCTTTAGGTGTAATTAGTTTCTCAGGCTGTGACGAGGCGTCTAGGACCAACGTAGGAACGCTCCACGGCTGCCTCTAGTTTGGTGGTTAGTCAGGGTACTGCAATCTCATAGATTCCAACTGCTCTGGTGTATTGCCTTTTTACCTGCACTCCTCAGCTACCAAATCATAACACCTTATCATCAGATTGGGGAGGGGTGTCAGGGACATAGTAAGTCACCATCCTCCCCAGATCAGTCCCCAGTAAAACATCAGTGGGCAGGTTTTCGGACACCCCCACTTCCTTCACCCCGCTCCCGGTACCCCAGTCAATGAAAACTCGGGCTATCGGCAAGGGGTAGTGGACGCCCCCAATCCCTGTGACAGTTAGGGTTTTCCCCGGAATCAACTCTTCAGGGGCCGCCAGTTCGGGTCGGATAAGGGGTTCGTTCAGCCCCGGTGTCCTTGAGGCCTGTAGCAAGACGGGCCCCCACGCGGACGGGCTGCACGTTGTCATCAACCCTCCCCACCACACACCCACCCAAAGAACAGAGGCGTTGGGCCCGGAGGCCTTGGCTGGGGGGTTCTTCTGCCTCTCCGGACAGGTGGCGCTGATGTGGCCTGTCCGTTTACAGGAGAAACACGGCGGGGGTCTGATGTAGGCCTGGCGCTGGCAAAGGGGATAGTGCCTCCAGAGGGACGGCTGGCAGGGGCACTGGGGTTGGTTGCAGGCTTACCCCCTCCCCAGCGGGTGGTGACGGGCTTCCGCACCTCGGTTTTCCGGTTGGCCTCATAGCTGTCGGCGATCCGTGCTGTTCTGACCGCGTCCTCGCGTTCTCGGTCCAGGATGAACTGTCGGACCTCAGCTGGGCACAGATGCAGGAACTGGTCTTTGATCATCAGGTCCCTCAGGTTCTCAAAGGTGTCAACTGACAGTCCATGGATCCACTGGTCAAAGTGGTTCCTGAGTCCTTGCACCACATCGCTATAACTGTCGTGTGGGCCACGTTGGAGGTTCCGGAACTTCTTTCGGTATACCTCAGGGGTTAGCTGGTACTTGGCCATCAGGGCCTGCTTGATGGCCTGATAGTTGTCATCTTGATCCGGCGTGAGTGAAGCAAACGCCTCCAGAGCTTTGCCCTTTAGCCCGGGAGTCAAGTAACCTGGCCCATTGGTTGTCAGGCAGCTGGTACTGTCTGCAGACTTCTCAAAGGCCCGCAGAAAAGTGTCCAAGTCTCCGTCCTTTTCCATCACGGGAAAGTGCTCCGGCCGGGGCTTGGGACTCTGAGCGCTGCTGGGCACACTGCTCTGGGCTGTGGAGGGCATTGCCCCTTGTCTGAGCAGCTCCAGTTCATGGGCTCTCTGAGCTTCCCGCTCGGCTCTCTCAGCCTCCCGCTCGGCTCTCTCAGCCTCCCGCTCGGCTCTCTCAGCCCCGCTGGGCTCTCTCAGCCTCCCGCTGGGCTTGGCGCTCGGCTCGGGCCTCCTGCTGGTATTGCTGGATCACTTCAGGCGCTCCTCCCTGTCGTCGGTGGGGAGTCCCTCCAGGGCCGCCTGCAGGTAAGGGTCCATCCCGCCTTGGGTGTAAGCAGTCAGGGGTTGGCCTCGGCTCCTGCGGCACCAACTTGGCTTGGGCCGGCTCCTGCTCGCTCCGAGCGTGGTCCCGTGCCATCAGGGCCTGGATCACTTCGGCCTTGGTTTGGGCCATGGGGACAATCTCCCTCCACTCGCACATGGCAAAAAGAGCTTCCTTGCTATTCCGATTATACCAGTCGTATCCCCTCGTAGCCATGGTTGCCAAATAAAAGATAGGATAGAAAAACAAAGAGAAGGGGGGGTAACCGCAAGTACACACAATTGTCTCAGGACTAATAAACACTGAGTCTGTTCTCCAAAACTTTAGCTGCAGGGTCGCTGAAGAACCGTGCAAGTTTTTTAGTGAATGGAATGATTGCTCAAACCAGATCACTAATGCTCTATAATCCCACCGCTCTGCCACCAATATGTGATGAAACGGTGCACACACACGACGGCTGCTGCCGTCCGACCCAGTAAACTGCAGGGATTTATAATTATCCCACTTCCACTTAGGAACTTGCAGCTCTCTGGCGCCCCCCTTACCCTCAGGTCAGTCAGGGAACTGCACCTAGGATAATCAGTCGCCAGACGGGTCACTTGGATGTGTGCTGGCTATTGGGCACGCTGCAGTGAGGGAATTATAATTACTCCGAGCCGCAGCCGGTAATACACTTATAATACCCGCTCCGTCACCGCCAACGCCACCCCATAGGTCAACACTTTACACCTTCTTTATAGCTGCCACCAGCCATGGTTTACTTGGAACAATTTATCAAGAGGGTCCGTAGCAACCCCAAAACAGTAGCGTAGTACTTCAGGCGCGTGCAAATTCGTTTATAGAGCAGGAGAAACAAGCTAATAAATTTATAGGTTTATTCCTTAAAAAGACAGGCAGTGCTTATACAATATAAAAAGATGGAACAAACTGAGACAATATCGTTATGTACAAATGCAGTTATAAAATAAAATAGGATTAAAGATGAAAATCACTCACATGGTTGTTAGATCATTTACAGGCAAACCAGGCTGGGGGAAGGAGCCACACGTCATAGTTCATTTGCAGATCTCTAAAGGTACTGCCACACTAAACAATCCCGCTAGCGATCACGATAACGACGCATACTAATGCGATCGCTAGCGGGATTGTTTCTATATCGCTAAGTGCGGCCACATTTAGCGATATAGTTAACGACGCTATCGCCGTTAGCGATCTTCTTAACGACTTTAGCGGTACAAAAGTACTGCTAAATCGCTAAGAAAAGGTGCCACACTAGCGATATATACTTACCCAGCGGGCGCCGACGAGAAAATAGGGTCTGGAACGATTCCAGCGACGAGCGAGATCACAGCAGGAAGCTCGTCGCTGGCAGATGCCGCACTGAACAACATCGCTAACGGGATCGCTAAATAGTGACGTTTTTTAGCGATCCCGTTAGCGATATTGTTCAGTGTGGCATACCCTTTAGTCACGACATCACAGCAAGGACTGAGAAGGGGGGCTCACTGCCAGACTTATACCTGGGGCTGCTGACCTCACGAAAAGCGGAGGGTTTTTCTGGCCACCTCCCAGGGACAGAAGTGTATGATTTGAGCTCTGAAATATCATAAGGACCATAACTCAGCGGGGAACTCTAGCAGAATAATGGCAGACCTATCAATGATCTTACTTTAAAATGACGGTTCCAATGAGCCCAAACTTGGATGAGCTAGTTTGTGGGGGATCCGAGAATTCCATTTCTCGGGTTCTGTTGGAGTTACGGGTTCACCAGTACCACGGGAACGATGCCTGTCAGGCGCATGTTTCACAACAGTACTTTCGTGTTTCTAGCGAACGCTCCCACCGTGTGATAACCAAAACAGAATGAAGTCTCCAAAATGACTGCTATAGAAGGAGAGCACATGTGAAGACAATGGCGACCCCCTACGGTGAGGCGGCAAAACTTCCAGCACTGGTAGCTCAGGTTACACTGAGCTTGACTGCAGGTTGGGAGGGGAAGGGAAGCGTGAGCTGCAGAGAAAAGGAGGGAGGGTAACTTTGCCCTGTGCTTGCAAACGGTGGGGGTTGTAGTACTATGGGGAAAGTTCTGGAAACAGCACAAGAAATGAAGCTTGCAGTATCATCACATATGGCAAGAAAAAAAGCAGCTAAGTAAAGAAAAACGAGTGGCCATCATTAGAAATGAAATGAAGGTCAGTCAGTCCGAAAAATTGGGAAAACTATTCTCAGTGAGATAATCCAGAATAACATCCCTCAGAAACCCTTCACATATTTTATCAAACAATACAGGTCAGACTTAGGCCTCTTTCACACATCCGTTAGTGCCTGACGGCGCGCTCCGGCCTTTTTTTGTCAAACCGCATCCGGTGAAATGTAATGCCGGATCCGTTTTTTTTTCCATTGAGTAACATTATGGCCGGATGGTGCCGCATGTCCCTGCGGCGCGTCCGGTTTTTGCCGGATCCGGTATCTGGTCGCATTCCGGCATCTGGAAAAAACGGCTACTGTAACATTTTTTGTCTCCGGCTAAAAAGCCGGAAGCGCCGGCGCTTCCGGCTTTTGTCACAATGAAAGTCTATGAGCGCCGCAATGCAGAGGAACCGGCAGAAGCCGGATTCGGTGGCCGGATCCAGTTTTTCAATTGATAACCAGCCCAAGCAGACATATATAAAAGCATGCAGTGGGACATCAGACATTACCATGCATCCACCAAGAGAGCAAGACAAAGACGGGACCAGCAGCAGATACGGCAATGGAGCACCAGGAACAGCAGACGGTAAAATTCACATCCCCCACCCCTAAAATTTTACCACGCGTCTGTAACCACTGCTGCCTGAGCTAGTGCAGTGCGGTGTCCTTGCACCCTGGTACAGTTTCAAAATCATGTTTTTGCTGTGATGGGTGTGGGTCCCCCTGGTACTGTTTAGGGGTCCAATTCATGACGGGATGTTGTATTCCGTACACCATAAAGCTCACTCCAGTCCATGTTTGACTTTTATTTTTTTTCAGCCAGGGCCAAGGAATATACATATATTCACTGGCCCTTTTTGTGTCTTTCTTCCACACAGAGACCGGCAGACAGCGTCGGCAGCAGCTGCACTTGCGGCTTCACCTGAACCGGACTCAGAGGAGCTGCAGCAGGAGCTGGAGACATCTTCTTCTGGGAGCCCTCCTTCCCATCGTCAGCATTTGGCGGTAAAAATATATCATTTCTTTTTTCTCCACAATCCATCTGTGGGCTATATGTCTTGATTGTCTTTTTTTAATAACAGGAATCGCAAGATGAGGAGGAGCTCCCAGAGGAAGAAGGACGGGTGGAGAGATACCCGGAGTGGGCTCACAACTCGTAATTATCCGCCATCAATGGCAGAAACACAACATCACACTACACACAACACATAGAAAACCATTCAGTACACACTTCTCACAGCGGGCAGCACCTGCCTATATCACAAACTTTTCTTTTTAGTCTCTCGGATCTGGGAGCCAAGAAAAGGGTCCTCACAGCACCTCCCAGAGTTGTCGTCGTCGTCAGAGCCGCGGCGGTTACCACCGTGTAAGGTTTTTTTTTTAAATTTATTTATTTTTTCTTCCAATTTAATTTTTAGGTAAAAAAAATAATTTTTGGGGTTTTTTTAATCCTTTTTTTTTTTGTTTTACATTTTTAATTTAGAATTTTTTGGTTTGCTTTAAACTTTTTAGTCTTTTTACATTTTTTAAATATTTTTTGTCTTTTTTGTAAATAGTTTTTTAATTTTGCTATATATATATATATATTTTTTTTTAATTGGATTTTGTTAAACATTTTTCCTTTTTTTTTTTTCACTTGCTAGTGTGGAGGGGAATGAATTGTTTTTCTCTTTTAATTTCACAGGCTTCACAGCGTGCTCCCGACTCGGACGGTGAGGAGGGATAGACGTCGACCTCCTCATTGATCCGGTCAGAGAAAGGAGCCGCTGTGGAACATGGGGGACCGCCGGCATTCGGATCAGACAGTGACCCGACAGCTCTGGGTGAAGTGGCAGCGGCAATGGTGGACCGCTGGGAGGACCTCGATGTTAGGTCCCAGACTAAACACCGTAAGTAGAGTTCAGGTTGCTGACTGTAAAGCTGTTTCCAAACTTCAGTCCTCGTGTCACCCACGCTTCATGTTTTCAGGATTTCCTTTGTGAAACACTATGGAAATACTGAACACATGACCTCTGGGGGACACGAGGACTGAAGTTTGGGAAACCCTGATGTTGTATAGTAACCAATGTGTGCTTTCTCGTTTCAGGGGAGAAAATTGTGAAGCGGTGGCGGTCTGTGAGGGATCGCTTCAAGAAGGAGTTTAATAAGGAATGCGGGCCCCGATGTTCTTCAGGACGCCAGAGCAAGTACAAGTACGCACGAGCCCCGGCGTTCCTGCGTGAAACCATGGTCACCAGAAGGTAAATATTACCAGAAAATGTAACATCTATCCAATGTTTTTTTGCAGCCAGGGCCATTCCACATCTGTATATTCATTGTATGTTTTTGTTTCTTCCACAGCACGGTGACCAGCACTCGGGCGCCCGCAGAGTTGGCGCCTTCTAGAGCGATCCTCAGGAGACCGACACCGAGGGACACTTCGACCAACCCTCCACATCTGCACCTTCCCCCACAGTTTATCCCGCAGTCCCCTCCACCAGCGCTGGAGCATCGTGGCCGGCTGCATTACATGAATCTGCTGGTCAGGATATAGCCTTCCCTTTACCCCACCCTTCTGACCCTGCCACCTCTAGTACATCTGCACCTTCCCACACATTAGATCCCGCAGTCCCCTCCACCAGCGCTGGAGCAGCGTGGCCGCCTGCATTACATGAATCTGCTGGTGAGGATATAGCCTTCCCTTTACCCCACCCTTCTGACCCTGCCACCTCTAGTACAGCTTCACCTTCCCACACATTAGATCCCGCAGTCCCCTCCACCAGCGCTGGAGCAGCGTGGCCGCCTGCATTACATGAATCTGCTGGTCAGGATATAGCCTTCCCTTTACCCCACCCTTCTGACCCTGCCACCTCTAGTACAGCTTCACCTTCCCACACATTAGATCCCGCAGTCCCTCCACCAGCGCTGGAGCATCGTGGCCGGCTGCATTACATGAATCTGCTGGTGTGGATATAGCCTCCCTTTACCCCACCCTTCTGACCCTGCCACCTCTAGTACAGCTTCACCTTCCCACACATTAGATCCCGCAGTCCCCTCCACCAGCGCTGGAGCATCGTGGCCGGCTGCATTACATGAATCTGCTGGTCAGGATATAGCCTTCCCTTTACCCCACCCTTCTGACCCTGCCACCTCTAGTACATCTGCACCTTCCCACACATTAGATCCCGCAGTCCCCTCCACCAGCGCTGGAGCATCGTGGCCGGCTGCATTACATGAATCTGCTGGTGTGGATATAGCCTTCCCTTTACCCACCCTTCTGACCCGCCACCCTAGTACATTCCCTTTCCCACACATTAACCCCGCATCCCCTCCCCACGGGGAGCAGGGGGGGCTGATTACATGAATCTGCGGTGGTATAGCCTTCCCTTTCCCCCCCTTCTGACCCCCCCATACGCTCCCCCTTCCCCACATTTATCCCCAGCCCCCCTCCACCAGCGCGGGGGCACGTGGCCCTCATTACATGAATCGCTGGTCGGTTCCTTCCCTTTACCCCCCCTTCTCCCCTCCCACCTCTAGTACATGCACCTTCCCCACATTGATCCCCATCCCCCCACCACGCTGGGCACGTGGCCGCTGCATTACATAATCGCGGCGGATATACCTTCCCCTTTCCCCCCCCTTTTCTGACCCCCCCCCTCTAGTACACTGCACCTTCCCACACATTAACCCGAGCCCCCTCCACCCCGGACCGTGGCCCTGCTTTCTGAATTCTGGCAGGAAAAAGCCTTCCCTTTACCCCACCCTTCTGCCCTGCCACCCTAGTACATTTTCACCTTCCCACCTTTTTAACCCGCATCCCCCCCCACGTGGACGTGCCGGGCGATTCAGAATCCTGGTAGGAATACCCTTTCCCTTTTCCCCACCCTTCTGACCCTGCCACTGTTACCCTGGTGTGAAGGCACACGCGTACCCGGGGGGATGTGTGGAAGATAGCAGTTTAAGCTCTATAACCATTCACTCCAACCACACTTAGACCCCCTTGGGTTTTTTGTCACTCGTCAGGGATGGTAGGAGTCATTCATGATTTTCAGTCAGTCTACCCGGGGCCTGGAGGAGGAAGTAGCCCCGCCGAGTCTGTCAGCAGTTCAGAAATGGAGGCCGTAAAGGTGAGCCAGATCCCCCCAGCCTGGGGAGAGCTGGCCCCACTAGAAACGGACTGAGACACCAAGAGAAGGAAAGTTTTTTACAGATACTTCAGTCTCCGTCTCAAGGACAGGAAGGTTCAAGACGGGGCCTGCCCGTGGTACGAATTCTGTCACAAGCTTGGGAGAAGTAAGGGGAAGGTTGATTTATATGACTTTTGGAAGTGTGGAGTGCTTATGTACAACGGGACAACGAAAGGCACGTGGGGAAAAATTTTTAGTGCTTTAGATTGGAGAAGTCCTGCCAAAATTTCACCGGTCACGGGGGCCAAGCTCACTAAGCTTCACGCATGTGGGAAAAAAACCAGGGGCTTACTGGACCTTAGGGGAAAAGAAAGCAGCCTTTTGGGTGTCGGGCGAACTGGGTCAGGGGGGAGAACCTTGAGTCAGTGCACGACAAGAATAGGAACTAGCTCTCTCAAGGGGAAAGGTCCAACCACAAAAAGACCGGGCAGACAGCTTTGAAATAGGTGGAGTTTAGAGGGGAAAACGCTTTTTTTTGGTTTTGGGCTCATCATTTTGAAAAAAGGAGGCCCCTAACTTTTAGCTGCTCCCAAAACAGTTCTCCTTGGGGCAGCCTCCCTGGGACCTGCCTTCCATCTACAAGTAAAAGGGTTTTTGGGAAAAACGCTGACGGTGTGAGATGAGTTATTTTTAATTGCATGCCCACAACCCCACCTAACCATCGACCTGAGGGAAATCCCCCCTGTAGGGGACCCGAATCTAGCTGCCTCACCACCCCTCAGAGATCTACGCAGCGCTGGTGCAAATTACCAGAGACACAGGGGCGTCACGAACTTATATAAATCAAATCCCCTGTAAATTTTCCCCCAACATAGCCAAAAACCGCCGGGGCCCCAGACCGACCACCGCTCCCGTGACAAACCCCATAGATTCCAGGGCCCGCTCTGAGTACCCCATTGCCCTGTAACCCCCAAATTTTGGTGGGGGGTCATACAAAACTTTGGCGTCACGAACAGGATCGAAATCGCAAAAAGCAGCCCCCTGTGCCTGTGGAGGTTTTTTTGGAAAAGGCTGTTTCTATTTTTGGCGCAAAAACCGCCATTTTGCCCCCAAATTCGCGCCCCAGGGGTGGGAAGAAGGGGGGCGTGATTCGTGGGCGGTCCCCCCCCGTGGCGCGAAAGAATGCCTGCCCTCTAAAAATCATTAAATAGGGGATCCTCCCCTACAGCAAAGGAGGTCCGCCTCCTTTTTACCCCCCCGCGAGGAGGGGGAGACCAAACCCCCCCCCGGGGAAAGACCGGACGGCTCTGGTAGAAAAAAGAAGTCGTTCGGGAACTATGGAGGCAGAGGGGCACCCCAGCGGGGAACGGGGGAAGGCAGGCCCCTTCCCCGCCAACTGCCCGGGGAACCAACCATGTGGTCCGCACCTGCAGCAAACTTTGCTGGAAATTAAAGAAGAGAATGCCAGACTAAAAAAAGATATTTTGCCACAACCTGGATGGGGGAGATCGAGAGACCCGGCGACCTGATGCAGCGGGGGTTGGGGCGCGGGGATCTTCCCTTCGTGCCCCTAAAGTCGGAATTTTTCCAAAATTTCTGCTGCCCAAGGCCCTAAGGAGAAACCGGAGGCTGCCCCCAAAGTACCACCCTGATCCCCCCGGTAAAAGCGGGGGGGGAAGGAGGGTTAGGAGGTACCCGCCATTCCAAAAGCCCGCCCGCCAGGAGGCCCAGAGATATCGACCCCGATAGGGAAATCGGGGGGTCCTGTCCGTCATTCCAGCTTGACTGGGAGAGATGGGGCCGGATGACGTCCCAAAAACCCCCTGGGAACGTGAGTGGCAGCGTCGCGAAGAGAAACGCAACGCCAGCGGAAAAAAGCGGGAAGCTCAGCCAACCGACGCGGCGCATGCAAGCTGATCGCGGACAAAAAAAATGTCCGTCAAAAAAAGGGACTCTGGGGGGAACCCGGCGGCAGGGGGGTGTGCAGAGTTCAGCTCCAAAAGGGGGGTGGGGCTTCAACAAAAACCCGGGGCCTTACCCAGGGGTCTTTTTCAGAAACCCGGGGTAGAACCCCCTACCGCAAGGATCCCGGGGGGACCAAATTAAGGAGACAATTTTCACCTATACAGACACTGGGTATAAGGGGGGTAGCCCTTAATGTCACAATGTCCGTGCCCCCCGTCCCGACGCAGGTAACTCACCACACCGCACCCCCCGTCTCCAGCAAAAACACACCAGGCCTTCCCCAGCATCCCCCCTGGGGGCTCTCGCAAATGGAAGCAACATCTGCATATCTTCATTTTTTTTTCCCCCTGCGCATCGAACCTGCACCCACCCCCACACTCAATCACAGTTTACACACGACGCGCACGGCGACTATTCCGCATCACGAGAGCAAGTGGCCATTACAAAACGCAAACAGGTCTCATAAAGAAAAATACCCGTTGCCCCCTAGGGGTTCGTATGAAACGGGGGAAAACCCAGCTCGTAGCAGCTCACATTGTTGGTCTGGGATCTGGGCCACGCATTGTTCCCCCCCCCGGGGGAAAATGTAGTTAAAAAAAAATTTTAACAAAAAACCGGTAAGATCCGAAGGGGTTACCATAAAAAATTGTAGAAAGTTTGAAAATTTTTCCCCATTTTGCACTTTATTCCAAAAAGGTATCTATGTTTATGTAAAATGGTAAATCCCGGGGCTGGGTACTAGAATGAAGTTTAAAAAAATTTAATTGCAGATTCTTGCATATAGAATTTGAAAAAAGGTAATTTTTAAAGTTAAAATAATATTTTTATAAATATAAATGTAGATATTAAAGTGAGAAGTATAAAGTGCCTTTTATTATGACAGGATGAGAGGCTGAGAACTGTGCCACCCGAACTTTTTCCCGTAGATAGTTGCGCTTTGGTCACAATTTTGGTTTTTTATAAAACCCCACAAACCTTGAAAAAAAACCCGGGGGTGTGGCCAATTTTGGGGGGCATCCAAATCCTGCGCCCCCCGGCCCACGTGAAGGTTTGGTTTTTGGGCCTTCAAAGAATTTGTCGTTATGTTATGAAAAAATATATTTAATATTTGTACTTTTCTATAAATAAGTTTTGTTTTAACGTCAAGAAATCTTTACCCCCCCCGGGTGGGAAAGTTAATGTTAATGTTTAATGCAAAACAAAAAATTTCTCTTTGTATTTAAAAACCCGGGAGTGCTGTCTTTTGCCATGGGGGGAAGTGTGCCCTGGGTGAAGGGGCCCCCCAGACCCGGAGGATGTGGGAGAAAGCAGTTTAAAACTTATAAAATTCACTCCAAAAAAAACTTGACACACCCTTAGGGTATTTTTTTACTCGTCGGGAGTGGCAGGTCATTCAGTGATTTTTTCATCAGTTGCCTGGACCTGGAGGGGGGGAAAAATCCACCGGTCTGTCAAGTTTAGAAAGTGGGGCCAGTAAAAAGGGAGCCAGATCACCTCAGCCTGGCAGAGCTGTCCCCCCCTAGAAGAGGGGCTGAACACCAAAAAAGAAGGAAGAGTTTTACAGATACTTCGTTTTCCCCGCCAAGGACATTGAGGTTTAGAGACGTGCCCTGCCTGGGGAATACTGAGATCCTGTCAGCAAGCTCTGGAGAGAAAAGGGGAAAGGTTTTTTTTATGATTTTTAAGTGGGGTGCTTAGTACAAGCGCGGACAAGGGGAAAGGCACAGGGAAGGAATTTTTGAAGTGTTTGGGGTTGAGAAGCCTGCACATTGTCCCGGTCACGGGACCAACATCACTAAGCTTCACGCTAGTGGTAGAAAAACCAGAGGCTTATGGACCTTGGGAACAGAAAGCACCCTTGGAGTGTCGACTTAACTGGGGGCAGGGGGGGTGAGAACCTTGGCCTGATCGCAAAATAGAACTCAGCCTCTCAAGGAAGGGCTCCAACCACAAAACTGACCGGGCATAAGCTTTGAAAAAGCTGGAGTTTATAGAGGGAACACGCTTTATCTGGTTGGCTCATCAATTTTTTTAAATAAAGGAGGCCCCAATTGTCCCGCTGCTACCTCAAACACATTCTCCATTGGATCAGCCTCCCGGGACCTGCCTCCCCTCTTACAAGTAAAAGGTTGGAAAGACGCTGAAAGGTGGAGACTGAGTATTAATTGCATGCCTGCACAACCCCACCATAAACCCTCGACCTGGGAAGTCCCACCTGTAGGGGACCCGACATCTAGCTCCTCACCACCCTCAGAGATCACAGCAGCGCTGGTACAAATTACCAGAGACTACAGGAGGCTCACGAACTGTAAATATATCTATCCCCGTAAAATTCCCCCCAACATACCCCAAAGACCGCCGGGGGCCCAGACCGAGCCACCGTACCTGTGACAAACCCCCTAGCTTCCATGGGCTCGGCTCTGAGTACCCCATTGCCCGGTAACCACAATTGTGGTGGCGGGTCATACCCCCCCCCCCCCCCCCCCCCCCCCCCCCCCCCCCCCCCCCCCCCCCCCCCCCCCCCCCCCCCCCCCCCCCCCCCCCCCCCCCCCCCCCCCCCCCCCCCCCCCCCCCCCCCCCCCCCCCCCCCCCCCCCCCCCCCCCCCCCCCCCCCCCCCCCCCCCCCCCCCCCCCCCCCCCCCCCCCCCCCCCCCCCCCCCCCCCCCCCCCCCCCCCCCCCCCCCCCCCCCCCCCCCCCCCCCCCCCCCCCCCCCCCCCCCCCCCCCCCCCCCTCTAGTACAGTGCACCTTCACACACATTAGATCCCCAGTCCCCTCCACCAGCGCTGGAGCAGCGTGGCCGCTGCATTACATGAATCTGCTGGTCAGGATATAGCCTTCCCTTTACCCCACCCTTCTGACCCTGCCACCTCTAGTACATCTGCACCTTCCCACACATTAGATCCCGCAGTCCCCCTCCACCAGCGCTGGAGCAGCGTGCCGGCTGCATTACATGAATCTGCGGTAGGATATAGCCTTCCCTTTACCCCACCCTTCTGACCCTGCCACCTCTAGTACAGCTGTCACCTTCCCACACATTAGATCCCGCAGTCCCCTCCACCAGCGCTGGAGCAGCGTGGCCGCCTGCATTACATGAATCTGCGGTCAGGATATAGCCTTCCCTTTACCCCACCCTTCTGACCCTGCCACCTCTAGTACAGCTTCACCTTCACTCACATTAGATCCCCAGTCCCCTCCACCAGCGCTGGAGCACGGGCCGGCTGCATTACATGAATCTCTGTGAGGATATAGCCTTCCTTTACCCCACCCTTCTGACCCTGCCACCTCTATCATCTCACCTTCCCACACATTAGATCCCGCAGTCCCTCCACCAGCGGAGCGTGTGGCCGGGTGCATTACATGAATCTGCTGGTCAGGATATAGCCTTCCTTTACCCCCCCTTCTGCCCTGCATACACGCACTCCCACACATTAGATCCGCAGCCTCCACCGCCTGACATCGGGCCGTGCATTACATGAATCGCGTGGGATAACCTTCCCTTTACCACCCTTCACCCTGCACCTCTAGTACACGCACCTTCACACAAACCCCACCCCCACCAGCGCTGGAGCACGTGGCCGCTCATACATACGCTGTGGGATAAGCCTTCCTTACCACCCTTCTGACCCTCCACCTCTATACATCTGACCTTCCCACACATTATCCGCAGTCCCCTCCACCCGCTGGAGCGCGTGCCGCTGCATTACATAATCGCTGTGGATATAGCCTTCCCTTACCCACCCTTCTGACGCCACCTATCACTGCACTCACACACATAATCCGCAGTCCCCTCCACCACCTGGGCACGCCGCTGCATTACATATCTCTGTGGGATAAGCCTTCCCTTTACCACCCTTCGACCCTGCCACCTCTTACGCGCACCTCCAACTTATCCCCATCCCCCCACCCGCTGAGCTCGTGGCTGCATTCATATCGCTGTAGGATTAGCCTTCCCTTTACCACCCTTCGACGCCACCTCTATACCTGCACTCACACATTAATCCCGCAGTCCCCCCACCACCGGAGCAGGTGCCGCTCATTACATAATCTGCGGCAGATATACCTTCCCTACCCCCCCTTCTGACCCGCCACCTCTATACATCTGCACCTTCACACATTAGATCCCGCAGTCCCCCACCGCGAGCACGTGGCCGCTCATTACATGAATCTGGGAGATAAGCCTCCCTTTACCCACCTTCACCCCCACCTCAGTAACTGACCTTCCCACACTTAATCCCCATCCCCCCACCACCTGGAGCACGTGGCCGCGCATCATAATCTCTGTCGAATCCTTCCCTTACCCCACCCTTCTGACCCGCCACCTCTATACATCTGCACCTCACCTTAATCCCGCATCCCCACCACGCTGGACTCGGGCCGGCTGCATAATAATCTGCTGGTGGATATATCCCTACCCCCTTCTGACCCGCCACCTCTATACACTGCCCTTCCACACATAGATCCAGTCCCCCACCACCGAGCCGTGGCCGCTGCATTACTAACTGCTGGTCAGGAAACCTTCTTACCCCCTTCGACCTGCCCCTCTAGTACACGCACCTTCCCACACCTCTAGTACATCTGCACCTTCCCACACATTAGATCCCGCAGTCCCCTCCACCAGCACTGGAGCATCGTGCCGGCTGCATTACATGAATCTGCTGTCAGGATATAGCCTTCCCTTTACCCCACTCTTCTGACCCTGCCACCTCTAGTACATTGCACCTTCCCACACATTAGATCCCGCAGTCCCCTCCACCAGCGCTGGAGCAGCGTGGCCGGCTGCATTACAAGAATCTGCTGGTGAGGATAAGCCTTCCCTTTACCCCACCCTTCTGACCCTGCCCACCTCTAGTACAGCTGCACCTTCCAACACATTAGATCCCGCATCCCCTCCACCAGCGCTGGGGCAGTGTGGCTGGCTGCATTACATGAATCTGCTGGTCAGGATATAGCCTTCCCTTACCCCACCCTTCTGACCCTGCCACCTCTAGTACATCTGCACCTTCTCACACATTAGATCCCGCAGTCCCTCCACCAGCGCTGGAGCAGCGTGGCCGGCTGCATTACATGAATCTGCTGGTCAGGATATAGCCTTCCCTTTACCCCACCCTTCTGACCCTGCCACCTCTAGTACATCTGCACCTTCCCACACATTAGATCCCGCATCCCCCTCCACCAGCGCTGGAGCATCGTGGCCGGCTGCATTACATGAATCTGCTGTTGTGGATATAGCCTTCCCTTTACCCCACCCTTCTGACCCTGCCACCTCTAGTACATCTGCACCTTCCCACACATTGATCCCGCAGTCCCCTCCACCAGCGCTGGAGCAGCGGCCGGCTACATTACATGAATCTGCTGGTGTGGATATAGCCTTCCCTTTACCCCACCCTTCTGACCCTGCCACCTCTAGTACATCTGCACCTTCCCACACATTAGATCCCGCAGTCCCCTCCACCAGCGCGGAGCAGTGTGGCCGGCTGCATTACATGAATCTGCTGGTCAGGATATACCTTCCCTTTACCCCACCCTTCTGACCCTGCCACCTCTAGTACATCTGCACCTTCACACACATTAGATCCCGCAGTCCCCCCACACCCCGCGGAGCACGTGGCCGGCTGCATTACATGAATCTGCTGGTGAGGATAGAGCCTTCCCTTTACCCCCCCCTTCTGACCCTGCCACCTCTAGTACAGCTGCACCCTTCCCACACATTTAGATCCCGCAGTCCCCCTCCACCAGCGCTGGAGCAGCGTGGCCGGCTGCATTACATGAATCTGCTGGTCAGGATATAGCCTTCCCTTTACCCCACCCTTCTGACCCTGCCACCTCTATACATCTGCACCTTCCCACACATTAGATCCCGCGTCCCCTCCACCAGCGCTGGAGCATCGTGGCCGGCTGCATTACATGAATCTGCTGGTGTGGATATAGCCTTCCCTTTACCCCCCCTTCTGACCCTGCCACCTCTAGTACATCTGCACCTTCCCACACATTAGATCCTGCAGTCCCCCCACCAGCGCTGGAGCAGCGTGGCCGGCTGCATTACTTGAATCTGCTGGTCAGGATATAGCCTTCCCTTTACCCCACCCTTCTGACCCTGCCACCTCTAGTACAGCTGCACCTTCCCACACATTAGATCCCGCAGTCCCCTCCACCAGCACTAGAGCATCGTGGCCGGCTGCATTACATGAATCTGCTGGTAAGGATATAGCCTTCCCTTTACCCCACCCTTCTGACCCTGCCACCTCTAGTACATCTGCACCTTCCCACACATTAGATCCCGCAGTCCCCTCCACCAGCACTGGAGCATCGTGGCCGGCTGCATTACATGAATCTGCGGTGTGGATATAGCCTTCCCTTTACCCCACCCTTCAGACCCTGCCACCTCTAGTACAGCTGCACCTTCCCACACATTAATCCCGCAGTCCCCTCCACCAGCGCTGGAGCACGGGCCGGCTGCATTACATGAATCTGCTGGTCAGGATATAGCCTTCCCTTTACCCCACCCTTCTGACCCTGCCACCTCTAGTACAGCTGCACCTTCCCACACATTAGATCCCGCAGTCCCCTCCACCAGCGCTGGAGCATCGTGGCCGCCTGCATTACATGAATCTGCTGGTGAGGATATAGCCTTCCCTTTACCCCACCCTTCTGACCCTGCCACCTCTAGTACATCTGCACTTTCCCACACATTAGATCCCGCAGTCCCCTCCACCAGCGCTGGAGCATCGTGGCCGGCTGCATTACATGAATCTGCTGGTCAGGATATAGCCTTCCCTTTACCCCACCCTTCTGACCCTGCCACCTCTAGTACATCTGCACCTTCCCACACATTAGATCCCGCAGTCCCCTCCACCAGCGCTGGAGCAGCGTGGCCGGCTGCATTACATGAATCTGCTGGTCAGGATATAGCATTCTGTCATGTGTGCATTGCCACGAAGATCGTCGCGGTTTGCACATTTTGACTTCTCACAGCTGAGCTGCTGTTTCTTTGTGTTTGGCAGTTAGGAGTTAATTCTGTCTGTGCTCAGTTCTGGACTGGGTGCAGTTTCTCCGGCTGCAATTAATTATTTGTTGATTGGTTTCCTTTAAATCTCTGGTTGTCTGTGTTGGGAGTTGCCAGTGAAATTCTTCATGCAGACCACAGATAGGGATTGTATCTGTATAGACTTAAGTTAAAGAGCTCCTTAGTTGTTTTAAGCTCACCTTGCTTAGAGTTTAATATCCCAGATCATTTATGTTCCTTCTGTGTTTGAGTGTGTATGCAAGTCTGTGTTTTCTCCAGTCTGTCTAATATGTCTAATCTGTGTATTTAGCAGAGATCAGCCCATATTCCTTTGGTGGTAATCAGTATCCTTCTTAGGACTGATTACAGGGTTCAGGACTGATAGGAGACAGGGTTAGGCTGGAGACTTGGACCTCTGAACCATTATCAGTACCTCCAAGGTGAGGGATTAGTTAGGACCCCAGTTTAGGGTCAGGTTAGACCCCCGGGCCTCCTCTTTCCTGTGACAGTGTATCAAGTCCTCAAGATTAACCCTGAGTTCAACGGATATCGTGTCAGGTAAATCTATTCTATATTTACATGCTGATGTTGCTAATCTATATGTTGTATAGATTGTTGTTCTTTTAAGAATAGTTTACTGACATCGTACACATATCATAAGACCGCGTGACATTTTCACTGGCCAATAAAATTATTCCCAGTTGCCATGGATCCAGTAGCCCAGCTGGCTCTGCAGTTGCAGGGATTATCCATGGAGCTGACGGACATTAAGTCCAAAGTTTTGTCTCCCTCGGAGCAAACCAGATTTGAACCTAAAGTTGCTCTCCCCGGACAGGTTCACTGGTGGCGAGACAAATTTTTTACCTTCAGGGAAGCATGTAAATTGTATTTTCGGCTTCGGCCTCGATCATCAGGAGTGAAGAGCAGAGATGGAATTGTTATCTCGCTCCTACAAGGGGACCCTCAATCCTGGGCCTTCTCCCTTCCTCCGGGATCCCCGGCTCTACAGTCAGTAGATCGATTTTTACTGCCCCTGGGTTTGGTATATGATGACCCAGATCGGTCTCTCTTGCTGAGACAAAATTACGTAAGATACAGCAGGAGATCGTCCGCGGAGGAATTTGCTTCTGAGTTCCGTAGATGGGCCACAGATACTCAGTGGAATGACCCAGCTCTTAGAAGCCAGTTTTGTCATGGGCTTTCTGACAAATTAAAGGACGTTTTGGCTCAGTATGATTCTCCTCCATCACTGGAGGCTGCTATGGCCCTAGCTATCCGTACTGATAGACGGCTCCGGGAGAGGTGCGAGGTAACTCCGCCCCCTGTTGTTACTCCACCTACTACTAAAGTCCCTTATGTTGAGGTTCCCCTTGTCTGTTCGGAGGAGCCTATGCAGTTGGGAGGGACATCATTTCGTAGGAGGGGATTGGCGGTACGCCGCAGGACTAGAAGGTGTTTCTTCTGCGGGAAAGAGGGACATTTTGTTGGGGGATGTCCATCCCGTGCCTTGTTGAGCAAAAAGTCGCCGGAAAACTGTTAATCCCAGGTTTGTGGGTGGACGACAACCTGGGAGTATGTATTTTCGTCCGCTAGTTCTTCTCAGTTCCTTGTACCAGTGGAGGTGGTGGTTGGTACGAGAGTGGAGAGATTTTCTGTTCTTCTTGATAGTGGGTCCGGGCTAATCTGGTTGACGCTCAGTTTGCTCAGGCTCAAGGTATGCATCTGAGTGTATTGGTCAAACCGATCCCTATATTCTCCATTGACGCCAGGCCTCTCGGCCAAGGTAGCTTTGTTCATGAGGTTCATGACATTGACCTTCGGTGGGGGCAATACATAGGAACTATTGTCTTGTTATGTGTTGGAGGGTCTACCTACTCCTATTGTGTTGGGACTTCCTTGGTTGGTTAAACATAACCCTGTGATTAATTGGCAGTCCAGAGATATAAGCCAATGGGGGGAGTTTTGCAAAAGTAACTGCATGAACACAGTCATCAGTGCGGTCGTGCCTAGTACTTTGCCTCCTTTTTTGGAGGACTTTGGGATGTGTTCTCTGAGGAGGGGTGTCGGGAGTTGCCTCCTCATCGCGTGTATGACTGCTCTATTAATTTACTTCCTGATGCTAAGTTACCTAAAGCTAGGTTATATAACCTTTCTGGTCCTGAGAGGCAGGCTATGAAAGATTATATTTCGGAAAGTCTGGCCAAAGGGCATATTAGACCTTCATCTTCCCCAGTGGCCGCGGGTTCTTCTTTGTGAAGAAAAAAGATGGAGGCCTACGCCCTTGCTTGGATTCCGCGAACTTAATCGGATTACTGTTCGAGATCCGTATCCACTCCCTCTGATTCCTGATCTCTTCAATCAAATTGTTGGCGCCAAATGGTTCTCTAAATTGGATCTCAGGGGCGTATAATCTGATTAGGATAAAAGAGGGGGATGAGTGGAAAACGGCGTTTAACACGCCGAGGACATTATGAGAACCTTGTCATGCCTTTTGGTCTGACTACTGCACCAGCATGTTCCAACATTTTGTTAATGACATTTTTCGTCATCTGGTGGGCTGTTTGTGGTCGTATATTTGGATGACATTTTAATTTACTCACCAGATCTTGTGTCTCACCAGGAGCATGTGAGACAGGTGTTGCAGATCTTGCGAGACAATAAACTATACGCCAAACTGGAAAAGTGTGTATTCGCCGTACAGGAACTTCAGTTTTTGGGTTTCTTGGTGTCAGCCTCCGTTTCCGTATGGACCCTGAAAAGGTGAGAGCATGCTTGAATGGGATCAGCCAGAGATCTTAAGGCTCTGCAGCGTTTTCTGGGTTTGCTAACTACTAACCGAAATTTATTTGTAATTTCTCATCTGTTGTCAAACCTCTCACTGACATGACAAGAAAAGGGACGGATTTTTCTAAATGGTCGACAAAGCTTGCCAAGCTTTTTCCCCCTTTGAAGAAATGTTTTGCTTCGGCACCCGTTCTCATCCAACCAGATGCATCACAGCCGTTCGTTGTGGAGGTGGACGCGCTGACGTAGGGGTGGGTGCAATATTGTCCCAGGGTCCGTCCCCTGGTAAATGGCATCCGTGCGCTTTCTTTTCTAAAAAATTGTCGTCCGCCGAAAGGAATTATGATATCGGCAATAGGGAACTTTTGGCCATTAAGTTGGCTTTTGAAGAATGGCGTCACTTTTTGGAGGGGCAGTCCACCCGGTCACCGTCATTACTGATCACAAGAACCTGCTGTATTGGAATCTGCTAAGCGTCTGAATTCCAGACAAGCTCGATGGTCGTTGTTTTTTACCAGGTTTAATTTGTTGTCACTTATCGCCCTGGATCTAAGAATGTTAAGGCGGATGCCTTGTCTCGCAGTTTCCCAGGGCCGGAAAATGGATGACCCGATTCCTATCCTTCAGGAGGGGGTGGTAGTGTCGGCTGTATGTTCTGAGCTTGAGGAGAGGTGTTAGAGGCTCAGGGGGACCCCCTGCAGGACCTCCAGGGAGACTGTTTGTCCCAAATCAGTTGAGACAAAAGGTTATTGAGGCACATCATAATTCTGCTTTAGCAGGACATCCAGGGAGTAAGGCTACTTTAGATCTCCTTTCTCGCCGGTTTTGGTGGCCTAACGTTAATAAAGATGTTTTAACTTTTGTCGCGTCCTGTGGGTTTGTGCTCGCTCTAAGACCCCTCATACCCGTCCGTCTGGGACCCTCTTACCCTTGAAACTTCCGGAGCGTCCATGGACTCATTGTCTATGGACTTCATCACGGACCTTCCTCAGTCGTCAGGGAAGACTGTCATACTGGTGGTTGTTGACAGGTTCAGTAAGATGGCACATTTCATTGCTCTTCCTGCCCTCCCTAATGCTAAAACTCTGGCGCAGGTGTTCATTGGGGAGATTGTGAGACTTCATGGGTTGCCTTCTGATGTGGTGTCAGATAGGGGGTCTCAGTTTGTGTCCAAGTTTTGGAGGGCATTTTGTTTACGTCGGGGATGCAATTGTCATTTTCCTCGGCTTTTCATCCGCAGACTAATGTCAGACAGAGCGTCTGAATCAAAGCCTAGAGACTTATCTTCGGGGTTTTGTCTCAGAGAACCAGGAGGACTGGTCTTCTTTCTTGCCTCTGGCAGAGTTCGCTCTTAACAACAGGCGGACGAGTCCACTGGTAAGTCCCCGTTTTTTGGGCATATGGTTTTCATCCCCCGTTTTGTACATTCAATGGGGGGTCCCTTCTGGGGTTCCTGAGGAGGAGCGTTTCTCGTCGTCACTTGCTTCAGTGTGGAGAGGTGTATTGAATAATCTGAGTGCTATGGGGAACCGTTATAAACGTATGGCTGATAGAGGAGAGTTTCTGGTCCAGATCTTAATGTGAACGATCTGGTATGGTTGTCTACCAGAATATAAAACTTAAAGTTCCCTCCTGGAAGCTGGGCCCCAGATTCATCGGGCCGTACAGGATCAGTTCCATAATTAATCCTGTGGCATTTCGTCTGGACCTCCCTCCTACGTTTAAAATCCACAATGTGTTCCACAAGTCATTACTTAAGAGGTACGTGGCACCAGTCATACCATCACCTCTACCTCCTCCTCCAGTGGTGGTCAATGGTAACTTGGAGTTTCAAGTGTCAAAGATCATTGACTCACGTCTGAATCGCCGGTCCCTTCAGTACTTGGTGCATTGGAAGGGGTATGGTCCAGAGGAGAGGACGTGGGTTCCTGCGTCTGACATTAACGCAGATCGTTTGGTGCGGACCTTCCACAGAACTCACCCGGGCAAACCTGGCCCTGAGGTCCGGAGGCCCCTCGTAGAAGGGGGGGTACTGTCATGTTGCATTGCCACGAAGATCGTCGCGGTTGCACATTTTGACTTCTCACAGCTGAGCTGCTGTTTCTTTGTGTTTGGCAGTTAGGGAGTTAATTCTGTCTGTGCTCAGTTTCTGGGACTGGGTGCAGTTTCTCCCGCTGCAATTAATTATTTGTTGATTGGTTTCCTTTAAATCTCTGGTTGTCTGTGTTGGGAGTTGCCAGTGAAAATTCTTCATGCAGACCACAGATAGGATTGTATCTGTATAGACTTAAGTTAAAAGCTCCTTAGTTGTTTTAAGCTCACCTTGCTTAGAGTTTAATATCCAGATCATTTATGTTCCTTCTGTGTTTGAGGTGTATGCAAGTCTGTTTTTCTCCAGTCTGTCTAATATGTCTAATCTGTGTATTTAGCAGAGATCAGCCCATATTCCTTTGGTGGTAATCAGTATCCTTCTTAGGACTGATACAGGGTTCAGGGACTGATAGGAGACAGGGTTAGGCTGGAGACTTGGACCTCTGAACCATTATCAGTACCTCCAAGGTGAGGGATTAGTTAGGACCCCAGTTTAGGTCAGGTTAGACCCCCGGTCCTCCTCTTTCCTGTGACAGTGTATCAAGTCCTCAAGATTAACCCTGAGTTCAACGGATATCGTGTCAGTAAATCTATTCTATATTTACATGCTGATGTTGCTAATCTATATGTTGTATAGAGTGTTGTTCTTTTAAGAATAGTTTACTGACATCGTACACATATCATAAGACCGCGTGACACATTCCCTTTACCCCACCCTTCTGACCCTGCCACCTCTAGTACATCTGCACCTTCACACACATTAGATCCCCAGTCCCCTCCACCAGCGCTGGGCAGCGTGGCCGGCTTGCATTACATGAATCTGCTGGTGAGGATATAGCCTTCCCTTTACCCCACCCTTCTGACCCTGCCACCTCTAGTACAGCTGCACCTTCCCACAATTAGATCCCGCAGTCCCCTCCACCAGCGCTGGAGCAGCGTGGCCGGCTGCATTACATGAATCTGCTGGTCAGGATATAGCCTTCCCTTTACCCCACCCTTCTGACCCTGCCACCTCTAGTACATCTGCACCTTCACACACATTAGATCCCGCAGTCCCCTCCACCAGCGCTGGAGCAGCGTGGCCGGCTGCATTACATGAATCTGCTGGTCAGGATATAGCCTTCCCTTTACCCCCCTTCTGACCCTGCCACCTCTAGTACATCTGCACCTTCCCACACATTAGATCCCGCAGTCCCCTCCACCAGCGCTGGAGCATCGTGGCCGCTGCATTACATGAATCTACTGGTGAGGATATACCTTCCCTTTACCCCACCCTTCTAACCCTGCCACCTCTAGTACATCTGCACCTTCCCACACATTAGATCCCGCAGTCCCCTCCACCAGCGCTGGAGATTCGTGGCCGGCTGCATTACATGAATCTGCTGGTCAGGATATAGCCTTCCCTTTACCCACCCTTCTGACCCTGCCACCTCTAGTACAGCTGCACCTTCGCACACATTAGATCCCGCAGTCCCTCCACCAGCACTGGAGCATCGTGGCCGCTGCATTATATGAATCTGCTGGTGAGGATATAGCCTTCCCTTTACCCCACCCTTCTAACCCTGCCACCTCTAGTACATCTGCACCTTCCCACACATTAGATCCCGCAGTCCCCTCCACCAGCGCTGGAGAATCGTGGCCGGCTGCATTACATGAATCTGCTGGTCAGGATATCGCCTTCCCTTTACCCCACCCTTCTGACCCTGCCACCTCTAGTACATCTGCACCTTCCACACATTAGATCCCGCAGTCCCCTCCACCAGCACTGGAGCATCGTGGCCGGCTGCATTACATGAATCTGCTGGTGAGGATATAGCCTTCCCTTTACCCCACCCTTCTGACCCTGCCACCTCTAGTACAGCGCACCTTCGCACACATTAGATCCCGCAGTCCCCTCCACCAGCACTGGAGCATCGTGGCCGGCTGCATTACATGAATCTGCTGGTGAGGATATAGCCTTCCCTTTACCCCACCCTTCTAACCCTGCCACGCTAGTACATCTGCACCTTCCCACACATTAGATCCCGCAGTCCCCTCCACCAGCGCTGGAGAATCGTGGCCGGCTGCATTACATGAATCTGCTGGTCAGGATATAGCCTTCCCTTTACCCCACCCTTCTGACCCTGCCACCTCTAGTACAGCTGCACCTTCGCACACATTAGATCCCGCAGTCCCCTCCACCAGCGCTGGAGCAGCGTGGCCGGCTGCATTACATGAATCTGCTGGTAG
The DNA here is from genome assembly GCA_033576555.1 of Oophaga sylvatica. NCBI lineage: Eukaryota > Metazoa > Chordata > Amphibia > Anura > Dendrobatidae > Oophaga > Oophaga sylvatica. The sequence goes on from JARQOD010000728.1 coordinate 88,545, forward strand.
GATATAGCCTTCCCTTTACCCCACCCTTCTGACCCTGCCACCTCTATACATCTGATCTTCCCACACATTCCATCCCGCAGTCCACTCCACCAGCGCGGAGCATCGTGGCCGGCTGCATTACATGAATCTGCTGGTGGGATATAGCCTTCCCTTTCCCCACCCTTCTGACTGCCACATCTAGTACAGCTGCACCTTCCCACACATTAGATCCCGCAGTCCTCCACCAGCGCTGGAGCATCGTGGCCGCTGCATTACATGAATCTGCTGGTCAGGATATAGCCTTCCCTTTACCCCACCCTTCTGACCCGCCACCTCTTAGTACATCTGCACCTTCACACACATTTATCCCGCATCCCCCCACCAGCGCTGGGCAGTGTGGGGCTGCATTACATGAATCGCTGGTGTGGATATAGCCTTCCCTTTACCCCACCCTTCTGACCCTGCACCTCTAGTACATCTGCACCTTCCCCAACTTATATCCCGCAGTCCCCCTCCACCAGCGCTGGAGCGCGTGGCCGGCTGCATTACATGAATCTGCTGGTCAGGATTAGCCTTCCCCTTTACCCCACCCTTCGACCCTGCCACCTCTAGTACATCTGCACCTTCCCACACACTTGATCCCGCAGTCCCCTCCACCACGCTGGAGCATCGTGGCCGGCTGCATTCATGAATTGCTGGTCAGGATATAGCCTTCCCTTTACCCCACCCTTCTGACTCTGCCACCTCTAGTACATCTGCACCCTTCCCACACATTAGATCCCGCAGTCCCCTCCACCAGCGCTGGAGCATCGTGGCCGGCTGCATTACATGAATCTGCTGTCAGGATATAGCCCTTCCCTTTACCCCACCCTTCTGACCCTGCCACCTCTAGTACAGCTGCACCTTCCCACCATAGATCCCGCAGTCCCCTCCACCAGCACTGGAGCATCGTGGCCGCTGCATTACATAATCTGCTGGTAGGATATAGCCTTCCCTTTACCCCCCCTTCTGACCCTGCCACCTCTAGTACATCTGCATCTTCCCACACATTCCATCCCGCAGTCCCCTCCACCAGCACTGGAGCACTGTGGCCGGCTGTATTACAGAATCTGCTGGTGTGGATATAGCCTTCCCTTTACCCCACCCTTCTGACCCTGCCACCTCTAGTACAGCTGCACCTTCACACACATTAGATCCCGCAGTCCCCTCCACCAGCGCTGAGCATCGTGGCCGGCTGCATTACATGAATCTGCTGGTGTGGATATAGCCTTCCCTTTACCCCACCCTTCTGACCCTGCCACCTCTAGTACAGCTGCACCTTCCCACACATTAGATCCCCGCAGTCCCCTCCACCAGCACTGGGCATGTGGCCGGCTGCATTACATGAATCTGCTGGTAGGATATAGCCTTCCCTTTACCCCACCCTTCTGACCCTGCCCCTCTAGTACATCTGCACCTTCCACCAATTAGATCCCGAGTCCCCCCCACCAGCGCTGGGCATGGGCCGGCTGCATTAATGAAACTGCTGGTGAGGATATACCTTCCCTTTCCCCACCTTTTGCCCTGCACCTTAGAAAGGCACCTTCCAACATTAATCCCGCCGTCCCTCCACCAGGGGGCAGGTGGCCCCCGGGTGCATTCATAATCGTGGCAGGATATAGCCTTCCCATTACCCCACCCTTCTGCCCTGCCCCTCTAGTACATCGCACCTTCCCACACATTTATCCCGCAGTCCCCTCCACCGCTGGAGCTGTGGCCGGTGCATTCATGAACTGTGGTAGGGTAAGCCTTCCCTTTCCCCACCCTTCTGACCCTGCCACCTCTATACATCTGCACCTTCCCAACATTGATCCCGCAGTCCCCTCCACCAGCGCTGGGCATCGTGGGCCGCCTGCATTACATGAATTGCTGGTGAGGTATAGCCTCCCTTTACCCCACCCTTCTGACCCTGCCATCTGTAAGTGCACCTTCCCACACTTAGATCCCGCAGTCCCCCCCCCCACATGGAGCACGTGCCGGCTGCATTAATGAAATCAAGGGGGGAATTTGCCTTCCCTTTACCCCCCCTTCTGCCTTGCCACCTTAGTACATCGCACCTTTCCCCCCAATTAGATCCCGCAGTCCCCTCCACCAGCGTGGGGATGTGGCCGGCTGCATTACATGAATTGCTGGTCCGGATAAGCCTTCCCTTTACCCCCCCCTTCTGACCCTGCCACCTCTAGACAGCGCACCCCCCAATTAGATCCCCAGTCCCCTCCCCAGGCTGGAGCATCGTGGCCAGCTGCATTACATGAATCTTGGTGGGATATAGCCTTCCCTTTCCCCACCCCTTTGCCCGCCCCTCTGTACAGTGCACCTTCCCACAATTAGATCCCGCAGTCCCCTACCAGCACTGGGAGTGGCCGCCCGTTTTCAGGAAACTGTGGTCAGGATATAGCCTTCCCTTTACCCCCCCTTCTGACCTGCCACCTCTAGACAGCTGATTCCCAACATTAGATCCCGCAGTCCCCTCCACCAGCGTGGGCATCGTGGCCCTGCTTACAGAATTCTGGTGAGGAAAAGCCTTCCCTTTACCCCACCCTTTAACCGCCCCCTCTATAAAATCACCTCCCCAACATTGATCCCGCATCCCCTCCACCAGCACTGGAGCATGTGGCCGCCTGCCTTCATGAATCTGCTGGTCAGATATAGCCTTCCTTTACCCCCCCCTTTGACCTGCCACCTCTGTACTCTGATCTTCCCACAATTCCTTCCCGCAGCCCCTCCACCAGCCTGGAGCATCGGGCCGGCTGATTACATGATCTCTGGTGGATATACCTTCCCTTTACCCCCCCTTTGACCCTGCCACTCTAGTAAGCTGACCTTCCCACAATTAGATGGTCCCCTCCACCACGTGGAGCATCGTGGCCGGCTGCATTCATGAATGTGGCAGGTTCCTTCCCCCTTTCCCCCCCCTTCTGACTTGCCCCTCTTTCATCTCCCTTCCCACACATTAGATCCCCCCATCCCCCACCAGCGCTGGACATCGTGGCCGGGCTGCATTACATGAATCTGCTGGTCGGATATAGCCTTCCCTTTACCCCCACCCTTCTGACCCTGACCTCTATAAGCTGCACCTTCCCACCATTGATGCAGTCCCCTCCACCAGCCTGGAGCATCGGGCCGGCTGCAAAATGAATCTTGGTGGGAATGCCTTTCCCTTTACCCCACCCTTTGACCCCCCCCTCTAGTACAGCCGCACCTTCCACACATTAGATCCCCCCCCCCACCAGCATGGGTCGTGGGCCCTCATTAATGAATCTGTGGTCGGATATAGCCTTCCCTTTACCCCACCCTTCTGACCCCCCTTAGTCCCTCTTTTCCCACTTCCATCCCGCAGTCCCTCCACCCGCGGAGCATGGGCCGGTGCATTACTAATCTGCTGGTGTGGTATAGCCTTCCCTTTAACCCCCCCCTTTGAACCCCGCCACCCTAGGACGCTGACCTTCCACACATTAGATCCCGCAGTCCCCTCCACAGCCTTGGAGCATCGGGCCGGCGATTCATGATCTGCTGGTCAGGAATAGCCTTCCCTTTACCCCCCCTTTGACCCCCCACCTCAGTAATCTGCACCTTCCCAACATTAGATCCGCCGACCCCCCACCAGCGTGGAGCACGTGGCCGGCTTTCATTACAGAATCTGTGGTGAGGATATAGCCTTCCCTTACCCCCCCCCTTCTGACCCCGCCCCCTCTAGTATGCTGCACTTCCCACACATTAGTCCCGCAGTCCCCCTCCACCAGCGCTGGGCAGGTGGCCGGCTGCATTACATGAATCTGCGGTCAGGATATAGCCTTCCCATTACCCCAACCCTTCTGACCCTGCCACCCTAGTACATCTGCACCTTCCCACAAGTTTATCCCGCAGTCCCCCCCCCAGGTGGAGCATCGTGGCCGGCTATTAATGAATCGTGGTCAGATTAGCCTTCCCTTTACCCCACCCTTTGACCCGCCACCTCTGTACATCTGCATCTTCCCCCATTAATCCCGCAGGGCCCCCCCACCAGCGCTGGAGCACGTGGCCCCCGATTACTGTTCTGTGGTCAGGAATACCTTCCCTTTACCCCACCCTTTGACCCGCACCCTAGTACATCTGCACCTTCCCCATTGATCCCGCAGTCCCCCCCCACCAGCACTGGAGCAGGGGCCGCCTGCATTCATGAAATTGCTGGTCCCGGATTAGCCCTTTCCCTTTACCCCCCCCTTTGCCCTGCCACCTTTTGTACTGTCCTTCCCACCATTAGATCCCCCCCAGTCCCCCCCACCAGCGGGGCACGTGGCCGCCTGCATTACAAAGAATCTGCTGGTGGGATAGAGCCTCCCCTTTTCCCCACCCTTCTGACCCTGCCCCCTAGTACATCTGTATTCACAACATTAGATCCCGCAGTCCCCCTCCACCAGGCTGGAGCATGTGGGTGCCTTACGAATTTGGTCAGGTTACCTTCCCCTTTTCCCACCCTTCTGACCCTGCCACCTTATAATCTGCCCCCCACACATTGATCCCCCCCGTCCCCCCCCCCACTGGAGCATGTGGCCGTGATTACTGAATCCGGCAGGGGTTTTGCCTTCCCCCCTTTCCCCCCCTTTGACCCCCCCTTATACAGCTTTACTTCAACCTTAGACCCGCGTCCCCCCACCCCCGGTGGGGATTGGGCCCCGGGTGATTACAGAAAATGGGGATATAGTTTCCCTTTCCCCCCCTTTTGACCCCCCCACCCTAGTACGCGCACCTTCCACACTTAGTCCCGCAGTCCATCCACCAGCGTGGAGCAGTGGGCCGGGGGCATTCATGAATCGTGGGGAGGTTATAGCCCCTTCCCCCTTTCCCCCCCCTTCTTACCCTGCCACCCCAGTACTCTGCACCTTTTCCCACCATTGTCCCCACCCCCCACAGCGCTGGGATCTGGCGGGTGCATTCCCCAAAAACTGTGGGGGGAATAGCCCCTTCCCCCTTTCCCCCCTTTTTATCCTGCCCCCCTCTGTACGCTGCACTTTCCCACAATTGATCCCCTTCCCCCCCCCGCGTGGGGGTCGTGGCCGGTGATTTTATGAAAATGCTGGTCGGATATAGCCTTCCCCTTTCCCCCCCCTTTGCCCCCTGCCCCCCTTGTATCTGCACCTTTTCCCCAATTTAAAGCAGTCCCCCCCCCACGCTGGACTGTGGGGGGCCCTGATTAATGAATCTGCTGGTCAGGATTGCCTTTTTCCTTTAAACCCCTTTGACCCGCCCCTTGTAACTGACCTTCCCCACATTAGACCCCCCGTCCCTCCCCCCGCGCTGGAGCATGTGGCCCCCCGATTAATAAAATGCTGGTGGGTATACCTTCCTTTACCCCCCCTTCTGACCCTCCACCCCCGTCTCTGCCCTTTAACAAAATTGATCCCGCAGTCCCCTTTCCCCCCCCGCGCTGGAGCATGTGGCCCCGGGTGCCTTACAAATTTGGGGGGAATACCTTTTCCCCTTTTCCCCCCCTTTTCCTGCCCCCTGACAGCTGACTTCCCACACATTCCATCCCCCCATCCCCCCCCCGCGTGGAGCTCGTGGCCCTGCATTCATGAATTGCTGCGGATATAACCTTCCCCTTTTCCCCCCTTTTTGACCCCCGCCCTCTTACTCTGCACCCCTTACCAAAATTTTATCCCCCCGTCCCCCCCCCGGTGGGGGATCTGGCCGCCTAATTTAAAGAATTGCTGGGGGGATATAGTTCCCCCCTTCCCCACCCCCTTTGACCCTGCCCCCTTAGTCATCTGCCTTCCCCCCCATTAGATCCCGCATCCCCCCCCCCCGATGGAGCACGTGGGGTGCATTACTAATTTTTGGTGGGGATGCCTTCCCTTTACCCCCCCCCCTTTGACCCCCACCTTAGACCTCTGCACCTTCCACACATTAGTCCCCAGTCCCCTCCCCGCGGGCAGCGTGGGGGGCATACAAAAATCTGTGGTGAGGTTAGTTCCTTTTTCCCCCCCTTCTTTACCCTCCCCCCCTGTCAGTGCCCCTTCCCACCTTAGATCCCCCGCCCCCCCACCACACTGGAGATCGTGGGGCTGCATACAGAAAATGCGGTCAGGTATCCTTCCCTTTCCCCACCATTCGAAAACCCGCCCCCCTAGTACAGCTGCACCCTTTCCCAAATTAATCCCCCCCCCTCCACCCCGCTGGAGCAGCGTGGCCGGGTGCATTTCTGAATTGTGGAGGATAAGCCCCTTTCCCTTTTTTCCCCCCCCCTTTGACTTGCACCCCCAGTACATCGCCCTTCCCCTTAATCCGCTCCCCTCCACCCCCCGCGGAGCACGTGGCGGTGCTTTCATGAATTGCTGGTCGGGGGAAAGCCTTCCCCTTCCCCACCCTTTTTACCCTGCCCCCTTAGTACAGTGCACCTTTTCCCCCAAATTTGATCCCGCAGTCCCCTCCCCGCGTGGGCACTGGCCCCGGGCAATTTTAGAATTGCTGGTCCGATATAGTTCCCTTTTTCCCCCCCCTTTTGACCCCCCCCCGTAAGCTGACCTTCCCCCCCCCATTAGATCCCGCAGTCCCCCCCCCAGCGCTGGGCTCTGTGGGGCCACTGATTCTGAATCCTTTTGGCAGGATATGTTCCCCCTTTCCCCCCCTTTGACCCCCCACCTCTACATTGCACCCCTTTCCCAAAATTAAAACCCCCATCCCCCCCCCCAGCCCCGGGGCATCGTGGGGCCCCTGCCTTACAAAAAATTTGGTGGGATATGCCTCCCTTACCCCCCCCTTGACCCCCCCCATCTATCGGACCCCTTCCCCCAAAATTTCCATCCCCCCGTCCCCTCCCCCCGCGCTGGGAGTGTGGCCCCGGGGATTACATGTCTGTGGTCGGGGATAGCCTTCCCTTTTTCCCCCCCCTTTGACCGCCCCCTTGTACATTGCCCTTCCCACCTTAGCCCCAGTCCCCCCCACCCGCGTGGAGCATGTCCGGGGCATTACATAATTTGGGGAGGTATGCCTTCCCTTTTTCCCCCTTTCTGACCCGCCCCCAGTACATTGACCTTTTAAAACATTGATCCCCAGTCCCCCCCCAGGCTGGGCATGGGCCCCCTGCATTTAAAGAATCGCTGTCAGGATATGCCCTTCCCTTTCCCCACCCTTTGACCCTGCCCCTCTTACATTGCACTTCCCACAATTGATCCCCAGTCCCCCCACCAGCACGGAGATCGTGGCGGGATTACATGAATTTTGGAGGAATAGCCTTCCCCTTACCCCCCCCCTTTGACCCCCCCTTAGACATCTGCCCTTCCCCCCAAATTTTATCCCGCAGTCCCCCCCCCCAGCCTGGGCAGGGGGGGCCCGATTTTAAGAATGCTGGGAGGATTGCCTTCCCCTTTTCCCACCCCCTTTACCCCCCCCCCCTAGTACAGCTGCACCCTTCCCCCAAATTAGACCCGCTCCCCCCCCCCCGCATGGAGCATCGGGGGTGCATTTCATGAACTGTGGTCGGATTTACCTTTTCCCCTTTTTTCCCCCCTTCTGACCCCCCACCTCTAGTACGTGCACCCCTTCCCCCATTAGATCCCGAGTCCCTCCCCCCCGCGGGATCGTGGCCGGCTGCAATTTTAAGAAAATTTTGGTCAGGGGGTTTGCCTTCCCTTTCCCCCCCCCGGGGCCCCCCACCCCTATACTTTACCTTATACATTAGATCCGCAGTCCCCCCCCCCCCGCCTGGGCATCGTGGCCGGGGGCATTACATGAATTGCTGGTGTGGATTAGCCCCTTCCTTTAACCCACCTTTGACCCCGCCACCTTACTCTGCATCTTCCACACATTGATCCCCCCGTCCCTCCCCCAGCGTGGGATCGTGGGCCGCATTACTAATCTGTGGTAGGATATAGCCTTCCCCTTTACCCCACCCCCTTTTACCCCGCCCCCTTTTTCATCTACCTTCCCCCAATTGATCCGCAGTCCCCTCCACCAGCGCTGGAGGCAGCGGGCCCCTGCATTACATGAATCGTGGTGTGGGGATAGCCTTCCCTTTAACCCCCCCTTTGCCTGCCCCTTAGACAGTGCCCTTCCCACACATTTTATCCCCAGTCCCCCCCCAGACTGGAGCATCGTGGGGGGCTGGATTACGAATCTTCGGTAGGGTATTCCCCCCTTTACCCCCCCTTTTGACCTGCCCCTCTAGTCATCTGCCCCTTCCACACATTTTATCCCCAGTCCCCTCCCCCCAGGGTGGGCCTCGTGGGGGGCTGCATTCATGAATTTTGGTCGGGAAAACCTTCCCCCTTTCCCCCCCTTTGACCCCCCCCACCCTAGTAAGTGCACCTCCCACACATTAGATCCCCCGTCCCCCCCCACCCTGGGCAGGTGGCCGGTGCTTAATGTTGCTGGTCAGGGGGATAGCCTTCCCTTTACCCCACCCCCTTTGACCCCCGCCCCCTAGCTCTGCACCTTCCCCCCATTTGATCCCCCCGGACCCCCCCCGCGCGGGCAGCTGGACGGTGCTTAATGAAAATTCTGGGGGGGATATCCTTCCCTTTCCCCCCTTTGACCCCCCCTTAGTACAGTCACCTTTTCCTAAAATTGACCCCCCGTCCCCTCCCCCGGGGAGCGTGTGGCCGGGGGCATTCTGAAAATGCTGGCGGTATGCCTTTTTACCCCCCCTTTGACCCTGACCTCAGTACATCTGCCCTTCCCAACATTGTCCCAGACCCCCCCCCAGCCTGGAGCATGGGCCCCGGTGCATTACAAAATTGTGGTCAGGATTAGCCTTCCCCTTCCCCCCTTTGACCCCCCACCCTATTCATCTGTCCTTCCCACACATTAATACCCCCGTTCCCCCCGCCGGGCAACGTGGCCGGCTGCATTACAGAATTGCTGGTCAGGATATAGTTCCCTTTCCCCCCTTTGCCCCCCCCCCCTTGTACAGCGCCCTTCCCCCCCTTAGTCCCCGTCCCCCCCCCCAGCACTGGAGCCGTGGCCGGCTGCATTTAAAAGAAAATGTGGGGGGTATAGCTTTTCCCCTTTACCCCACCCCCCTTTACCCTCCCTCTGCATCGCACCTTCCCACCATTAGAACCCCCCGTCCCCTCCCCAGCGTGGAGCATTTTGGGGCCCCCCCGCATTACAAACGCTGGTAGATATAGCTTTCCCCCTTTACCCCCCCTTTGACCCTGCCCCTCTGTACAGTGCACCTTCCCCCATTAGACCGAGTCCCTCCCCCGCGTGAGCATCGTGGCCCCGGGATTACATGAACTGTGGTCAGGAATAGCCTTCCCCTTTTCCCCCCCCCTTTTACCCCCCTTTAATCTCCCTTCCCCAATTAGACCCGCACCCCCCAAGCTGGGCCCCGGCCGGGGCATTAAGAATCTGTGGGGGGGAAAAACCCTTTCCCCTTTTCCCCCCCTTCTTACCCGCCAACCCCCAGTACATTGCACCTTCCCCCAATTGATCCCCCCCCCCTCCCCCCGCGTGGGCATGTGGTGGTTGCATTACATAAAAATGCTGGGGGGGATTCCTTCCCTTTCCCCCCCTTTGACCCTGCCACCCCTAGTAATCTGCACCTTCCCACAATTGATCCCCCCGTCCCCTCCACCAGCCTGGAGCTCGTGGCTGGGTGCTTTTATGAATCGCTGGTCAGGGTTGCCTTCCCTTTTCCCCCCCTTTGACCTGCCACCCTTACGTGACCTTCTCAACTTAGATCCCCCAGTCCCCCCCACCAGGTGGAGATCGTGGCCGGGATTCTGAACGTGTCAGGGTATAGCCTTCCCTTTACCCCACCCTTTGACCCCCCCACCTTGTAAGCTGCCCCTCCCAAGAGATCCCCAAGTCCCCCCACCCCCGCGGACAGGGGGCCCCGGTGCATTACATGAACTGGGTCAGGATATACCTTCCCTTTTCCCCCCCCCTTTTACCCCCCCCCCCTGTACAGCTGCACCCTTCCCCCAAATTAGATCCCGCAGTCCCCCCAAAACCCGCTGGGCAAAAGTGGCCCCGGGCATTACAGAATTGGTGAGGTTATTCCCCTTTTTCCCCCCTTCTGCCCCGCCCCTCTAGTACATTTACCTTTTCAAAATTAGATCCCCGTCCCCCCACCCCGTGGGCCCGGGGGCCGGCTGCATTACTGAACTGCTGGTCGGGTATAGCCTTCCCTTTACCCCCCCTTTGACCTGCCCCCCCAATACAGCTGCACCTTCTCACCATTAGACCCCCCGTCCCCTCCACCAGCGCTGGGCATGTGGCCCCGGGGATTCATGAAAACAGCGGTCAGGGTATAGCTTTCCCCCTTTCCCACCCTTCTGACCCTGCCCCCTTTTAAGTGCCCTTTTCCCAATTAGATCCCCCGTCCCCTCACCCCCGTGGGGGGTGGCGGCTGCTTACATGAATTGTGGTAGGTATGCCTTCCCCCTTTCCCCACCCTTCGACCCTGCCACTTGTACAGTGACCTTCACACACATTGATCCCGCAGTCCCCCCCCCCCCGCGTGGAGCATGTGGCCCTGATTACATGAAAGTGGGGGAAATTTCCTTCCCTTTCCCCACCCCCTTTGACCTGCCCCCTTTTTACATCTCCCCTTTCCCCATTTTATTTTCCCCAGTCCCCCACCAGCGCTGGGGATCGTGGTGGTGCTTACATGAATCGCTGGTAGTTAGCCTTCCCCCTTCCCACCCCTTTGACCCGCCCCCCCCCTATACAGCTGCACTTCTAACATTAGATCCGCAGTCCCCCCCACCGCGCTGGAGCACGTGGCCCCGGTGCATTTTATGAATTGTGGGGAGGATTTCCTTCCCCCCTTTTCCCCCCCCTTTGACCCCCCCCCCCCCTGTACTCGACCCTTCCCCCCCAATTGAATCCCGCAGTCCCCCCCCCAGCGTGAGCATCGTGGGCCCGGGTGCATTACAGAATTGTGGTGGGTTTGCCCCTTCCCCTTTCCCCCCCTTCTGACCTGCACCTCTTGTAATTGCATTCCCCCAAATTTGATCCCCCAGTCCCCCCACCCCCTGGACATCGTGGGGGCTGCATTTTTGAATTGTGGTCAGGATATGCCTTCCCCCTTTCCCCCCCTTTGACCCCCCCCTTAGACATGATTTAAATTGCCCCCCGTCCCCCCCCCCAGCGTGGACACCCCGGCCCGGGGCTTACATAATCTGTGGTCAGGATTAGCCTTCCCCCCTTTTCCCCACCCCCCCCTGACCCCCCCCCTCTGTAACTGCACCTTCCCACCATTAGATCCCCCCGTCCCCTCCCCAGCGCTGGACAGTGTGGCCCCTATTACTGAATCAGCTGGGGAATACTTTCCCCCTTTCCCCACCCTTTGACCCTCCACCCCTGTACGCTGACCTCACACCTTAATCCCGCAGTCCCCCCACCCCGCTGGGATCGTGGGGGCCCGGTGCATTACTGAATCTGTGGTCGGGGAAAGCATTTTTCCCCTTTCCCCACCCTTTGACCCTGCCCCCTTAACCCCGCACCTTCCCCCCATTCCATCCGCAGTCCCCTCCACAGCGTGGGCACGTGGCCGGGTGCATTACTGAATTGTGGCGGGAAAGCCTTCCCTTTACCCCACCCTTCTACCCTGCCCCTCTATACGCTGCACCCCTTTCCGCATTAATTTTCCCCCCCCCCCACCGGCGGGATGTGGCCGGCTGCATTACATAATCTGTGGTGGGTCCCTTTTCCCTTTCCCCCCTTTTGCCCTGCCCTCTATAAGTGCACCTTTTCCCAAATTGATCCCCTCCCCTCCACCAAACGCTGGGGCAGTGTGGCCCCGGGATTAATGAATTGTGGTCAATTTTTGCCTTCCCTTTCCCCCCCCTTTTACCCTGCCCCCTTTGTACCTCATCTTCACACATTGTCCCCGTCCCCTCCACCAGCGCTGGAGCACGGGCCCCGGGGCATTACTAATTGCTGGTGGGAATAGCCTTCCCTTTTCCCCCCCTTTTTACCCTGCCACCCCCAGTACAGCTGTCTTCACCACATTAGATCCCGAGTCCCCCCCCCAGCGCTGGAGCATTGGGGCCGGCTGCATACAAATTGCTGGTCAGGTATGCTTCCCTTTACCCACCCTTCTGACCCTGCCCCCCCTTGTACGCTGACCTTTTCCCCAAAATTTTAACCGCAGTCCCCTCCCCCGCGTGGGATCGGCCGGTGCATTCTGAACTGCTGGCAGGGGTTTGCCTCCCCCTTTTCCCCACCCCCTTTGACCCCCCACCTCAGTACATCTGCACCTTCCCCAATTGACCCCAGTCCCCCCCCCCGGTGGGCTCATGGCGGGGGATTACATGTCTGCGGTGTGGATATAGCCCCCCTTTTTCCCCCCTTCTGACCCTCCCCTCTGTACTTGCACCTTCCACAATTAGATCCCCCGTCCCCCCCCCGGTGGGCATCGTGGCTGGCTGCATTAATGAATTGCTGGTCGGGTTTAAACCCCTTCCTTTACCCCCCCTTTGACCCTGCCCCTCTAGTACATCTGCCTTCCACATTAGTCCCGAGTCCCCCCCCCGGCTGGAATCGTGGTGGGGGATTACTGAATTGCTGGGGAGGATATACCTTCCTTTACCCCCCCTTCTGACCCTGCCCCTTGTCGCTCAATTTCCCCACATTGATCCCCTTCCCCTCCACCCGCGTGGAGAGGTGGCCCCGGTCATTTTATGCTGTGGTCAGGATTAGCCTTCCCTTTCCCCCCTTTGACCTCCACCCCCGTACATTGCCCCTTCCCCAAAATTTTACCCGCGTCCCCCCCCCAGGTGGGCAGCGGGCCCCGGTTTATTACAGAAAATTCTGGTGAGGTTAGCTTCCTGTATCCCCCCTTCTGACCCTGCCACCTCAGTACATCTTCACCTTCCCCAATTTCCGCAGACCCCCCACCGCGCTGGGGCAGCGGGCGGCTGTTTTTCATGAATCTGCTGGGGGGGTATAGCCTTCCCTTTTCCCCCCTTTTGACCCCCCCCCCCTTAGTAAGCTGCACCCCTTCCCCCCCCAAATTGATCCCCCTCCCCCCCCCCACTGGAGCATCGTGGCCGGCTGCATTCATAATCTGCTGGGAGGAATAGCCTTTTCTTTTTCCCCCATTCTGCCCCCCACCCCTTTTATTGACCTTCCCACATCTTTTATCCCCTCCCCCCCCCCGTGGGCATCGTGGCCCCCGCATTACATGAATTTGCTGGGCCGGATATGCCTTCCCTTTACCCCACCCCCTTTGACCCCCCCCCTTAAACCTGCACCTTCCCCCAAATTAGATCCCCCCTCCCCCCAACCCCTCTGGAGCATCGGGGGCCCGGCTGCTTACAAATTTTTGGGTGGTATCCCCTTCCCTTTACCCCCCCTTGCCCCCCCACCTCTTCATCGCACCCCTTCCCCCAATTGACCCCCCGCCCCCCCCCCAGAGGAGATCGTGGCCCCCCCCGATTAATAATTGCGGGGAGGATATAAAACCTTCTCTTTACCCCCCCTTCTGACCCCCCCCACCTCTGTACAGCTGACCTCCCCCCCATTGATCCCCCAGTCCCCCCCCCCCCACTGGGGGACGTGGCCGGCTGCATTAATGAATCTGCGGTCGGATTAGCCTTCCCTTTACCCCACCCTTTGACCCGCCACCTATAACCACCTTCCCCCAATTAAAAACCCAGTCCCCCCACCAGCACTGGAGATCGTGGCCCCGGTGCATTAATAAAATTCTGGTGGGATTAGCCTTCCCCCTTTCCCCCCCTTTTTGACCTGCATTAGTAAACGCATCCCCAAAAAAACCCGCAGTCCCCCCCCAGCGTGGAGCACGGGGGGCGCATTGAATTGGGTGGGTTTTTGCCCCTTTCCCTTTTTTCCCCCCCCTTTTTGCCCGCCCCTTATACATTGCCCTTCCCACAATTTTATCCCGCAGACCCCCCGCGGGAGCAGCGTGGCCGGCTGCATTACATAATTGTGGTGTAATAGCCTTCCCCTTTAAAAACCCCCCCTTCTGGGCCCCCGCCCTTTAGTACACTGCACCCCCACCAAGTCCCCGCCCCCCCACCCGCGCTGGGGTGGGCCCCCGGGGTTACATGAATTGCGGTCGGATATAGCCTTCCCCCTTTCCCCCCCCCTTTGCCCGCCCCCTCTGTACACTGCACCCTTTTCCCCCAAAAACCCCCATCCCCTCCCCGGGGGCTTGTGGGGCCCCGGGCATTCAGAAACGGGGCAGGAATAGTTCCCCCTTTTCCCCCCCTTTGACCCGCCACCCTAGTACACGCACCCTTCCCCCCATTGTCCCGCATCCCCCCCCCCGCTGGGGGAGTGGCCCTGATTTCATGAAGTGGGGAGGAATAGTTTCCCTTTACCCCCCCTTTTGACCCCGCCCCCTTGTACACTGCACCTTCCCCCCCTTGTCCCGCAGTCCCCCCCCACCGCCTGGGGCATGTGGCCCCTCCCCCCCTTACTGATTCTTTGGGTCAGGATATATTTCCCCCTTTAAAACCCCCCCGACCCCACCCTAGGGGACACGCACCCCTTCCCACCCCCCATTAAATCCCGCAAAGCCCTTCCACCCGCCACTTTTTAAAACAAAACCGTGGCCGGGGTTTTAATTAAAAAAACTTTTTGATGCCCGGGGCACCCCCACCCCCAAAAGGTAGCCCGGCGAAAATAGGCTTTATCCACCGTGCCAAAACCAATATGTGATGAAAAACTTTGCACACCACGAGGGCCCCTGCCGCCCACCCCGAAATGCGGGGGTTTATAATTTCCCCCTTTCCCCCCTAGGAACTTTCAGCTCTTGGGCCCCCCCCTTTCTCAGTCATCAGGGAATGCACCCGGTAATTTCCCGACGGGACTTGGAGTGGTGGTTTTGGCCGCTGGTGGGGAATTATAATTACTCCGGCCCAGCCGGAAACCCCTTAATAAAACCCCTCCCCCCCCTGCCCGCCCCCCCATAGAAAAATTAACCCCCCCTTTTTGTCCCCCCACTACGTTTTTGATAACAATTTATAAGGGGTCCGTAGAACCCCAAACATGTAGGGTTCAGGCCGTGCAAATTTTTATTAAACAGGAGGGAAAAAAATAAAAAATTTTGGGGTTTTTCCTTAAAAACGGTTTAAAAATTAAAAAATGAAAACTAGGGAAAAAGTTATTAAAGACTTTTTAAAAAAAAAGGGGGTTAAAAAGGAAAAAAACTTTCGTTTTTGATCTTTTTAAGGGAAGCCAGGGGGTGGGGGAGGGAGCCCCCCCAAGCCCCCAAAACTCTTAATCGGGCCCGGAAGAAACGGGAACCCCCCCCCTTATGCCTTGGCCCCCTAAAAGGGGGGGTCCGGGCCCCCCTTTTGGGTGAAAGGTTTTAGTCTGAAAATTTTAAGGGGTCTCTCCTGAAACTTTCAGAAAAAGGCCCTATTGATCTACTTTAAATGGGTTCCCCAAACCCCCCAAAAAGGGGGGGCTTTTTAAGGGGGACCCCAGAATTTCCAATTTTTTTTTGGGTTCGGGTTTGGGGTTCGGTTTAGACCACGGGAACGATCCGTGGCCTTTTACAAAAGACTTTTGTGTTTCAGCAAAACCCACCCTGTTTTCCAAAAAATTTTCCCCCAAAGGGGGAAAAGGGGAAAAAGTGGACAAAGGGGACCCCCGCTGAAGCGGGAAAATTCCGCACTGGCAGCTCCTTACACCCTGAGTGCGGCGGGGGGGTTTGGGGAAAAACAGAGGAGGGGGGGGGGTTTTTTTGGGGGGCTTTTGCGACAAAAATGGGGCTTAAGATTTCACACCTCCCCCCTTAGAGGGGGACGGAGGATGACCTTTCGGTAATCCGCCATGCGCACCTCAGCGGGTTCGCCACGTCGTGACAACCCATCAGCATTCCCATGATCACTGCCTTTCTTGTGTTGTACGGCAAAATCATACTGCTGCAGGGCAAGGCTCCAGCGTAGCAACCTACCATTGGTTCCGGACACTGTGTGCAGCCAGCTCAGAGGGTTGTGGTCGGTGACCACCTTGAAGGTGCGCCCGTACAGGTAGGGCTGCAAACGTTGCAGTGCCCAGACCATGGCCAGGCACTCCTTCTCGATGGTGGAGTATGCCACTTCCCTTGGCAGAAGTTTCCGGCTCAGGTACAACACGGGGTGCTCCTGGTCCCCCGAATCAACCTGGCTGAGTACAGCACCGAGGCCAAATTCGCTGGCATCAGTCTGTACCAGGAAGGGCCGACTGCTGTCGACGGCTCTCAACACTGGAGAGCTGCACAGGGCTGTTTTCAAAGCTCGGAATGCCGCCTCACAGCCATCTGTCCAGTTGACTGTTTGGGGTAGACCGCCCTTGGTGAGGTCCGTCAAGGGTTTTGCAATGGCGCTATAGTTCGGTACGAAACGCCTATAGTACCCTGCAGTGCCCAGGAAGGACTTCACCTGCTTTTTGGTCCTGGGGGTGGGCCAGGACACGATCGCGTCCACTTTCTCGGGCTCTGGACTCATTGAACCCCCGCCTACCCGGTGCCCCAGGTAGTGGACCTCCCTCATGCCCATCTGGCATTTTCCCGGCTTGATGGTCAGACCTGCCTGGTGAATACGCTTGAGCACCTCCTGGAGATGCTGAAGGTGTTCCTCCCAGGTGGAACTGAAGATGGCAATGTCGTCCAGGTACGCCACAGCGTACTCCTCCAGTCCCTGAAGCAGGTGGTTGACCATCCGCTGGAAAGTGGCAGGGGCATTCTTCATACCGAAAGGCATGACCGTGGACTCGTACAGTCCAAAAGGGGTGATAAAGGCAGATTTCTCCTGCGCCGCAGGGCTCAGGGGAATCTGCCAGTATCCCCGGCTCAGATCCATGATGGATATGTACTTGGCATTCGCCAACCGCTCCAGCAGATCCTCGATGCGTGGCATTGGGTGCGCATCAGAGGTAGTGATGGCGTTGAGCCCCCTGTAGTCCACGCAGAACCGGGTGGTCCGATCCTTTTTTGGCACGAGAACTACAGGTGAGGCCCACGCGCTTTTGGACTGCCGGATCACCCCCAGCTGCAACATCTCATGGATCTCCTGGCGCATAATCTGCTGCACTTCCTCAGAGATCCGATAAGGTGTCCGCCGTAACGGGGCGTGATTCCGGTGTCCACCTCGTGGACTGCCAACTTGGTCCTTCCGGGTCGGTTAGTGAACACGGCCCGAAAGGATTCCAGAGTGGTCAGCAACTGCAACCGCTGGGAGGCGGTTAGCGAGGCATTTACCTCCATGTCCTCAATGGACCCATTGGCATTAGCTTGGGCCAGCATGTCTAGGAGGGGATCCTCTTCCCCGTCCTCGGGCAGATTGCAGACCGGTAGGACGCAGGCTTCACGTTCGTGATGGGCCTTCATCATGTTGACGTGAAAGGCCTTGCGCCTACCCCGAGTGTGGTCAAGCGTGACCACGTAGGTGGCTGGGTTGAGCTGTTGGTGCACGACGTACGGGCCTTCCCAGGCTGCCTGAAGCTTATCCTTTGGTACGGGGACCAGCACCCACACCTTTTGACCCACCTGGTAGGTCCGCTCCCGGGCGTTCTGGTCGTACCAGTGCTTCTGGTCAGCCTGAGCCTGCGTCATGTTGTCATGCACCAACTGCGTCAAGGTCTGCATCTTGTCGCGGAAGCGCATGACATAATCCACGATGGACACTTCCGTGGGGTTTGGCTCATCTTCCCAGGATTCTCTTATCAACCCAAGGGGTCCCCGGACTCGCCTACCATACAGGAGCTCGAAGGGGGAGAACCCCGTCGAGGCCTGCGGGACTTCTCTGTAGGCAAATAGCAGGTGTGGGAGGTACCGCTCCCAATCGCGTCCCTGGGTCTCAACCAGCATGCGGAGCATCTGTTTGAGGGTACCGTTAAAGCGCTCACACAAACCATTGGTCTGTGGGTGATACGCACTCGATACCATACGCGTCACCTGCATTTTGCTGCAGAGAGCCTTCATTAGGCGAGACATAAATTGGGTCCCTTGATCGGTAAGCATCTCCCTGGGAAATCCTACCCGTGAAAAGATGGTCACCAGTGCATCTGCCACCTTATCTGCCCTAGTTGAGGACAGAGCTACTGCCTCCGGGTACCGGGTAGCGTAGTCTACCACAGTAAGGATGTATTGCTTTCCAGAGCTGCTGGGGACGGCCAGCGGGCCCACAATGTCCACCGCGATCCTCTGGAAAGGCTCCTCTATCACTGGCAACGGGATCAGGGGAGCCTTAAGAGCAGGCCCCGCCTTCCCCACTCTTTGACAGGTGATACAGGAGCGGCAGTAGTTAGTCACATCTGTCCCCATCTTGGGCCAATAGAAGTGTTGAGACAGCCGTGCCTTAGTTTTGCTAATCCCCAAGTGTCCAGCAAGTGGAATCTCATGGGCAATCCTCAACAACTCACCTTGGAACTGGTGCGGGACGACCAGCTGTTTCCCCCTCAACCACTCCTTTTGGGAATCTCCGGGTACTGTCTCCCGGTACAACCTTCCTCGTTCCCAGAACACCCTCTCCTTATCAGTCACGGAGGTGGGCGTCTCAGCGAGGTGCCTCAAGTTCCCCAGGCTCGCATCTGAGTGCAGAGCGGCCTGGAACTCCTGGCTGGAGGCAGCCAGAAGTGACGTCAGAGTTCCTTCCTCACTGGGACCCTCTGGGACCGGCTCTGGGTCCACCTCTGGTTCAGTCTCTCCTGTAGCGGAGGAGGGTCCAGATGGCAGGGCGCTACCTGCGATCCGGGCACTCTGACTGCGGGTGACAGCAGCTACATATGCAGTCTCCCCGGGGATTTCTATAGACCCATCAGCCTGCGCTGCCATGGGCTCTACCTCCCCATCCACCCCCAACACTTCAGGAGCAGTGCTACTTATGGGCCAGTTACCTTCCTCGGTGGCACTGGTCAGTGTCATGGCGTCACCTTCCTCCCGGTTCCCATGCACCTCCCCATTTCCTTGAGCACTGTCGCTTGCTCCTGCTAGGGGTTCCTCAGCCGTCTCACTCCGCAGAGCGACGGGACTGAACGCTCCTGTACCTGTGGACACATCTACCACTTCAGAGAAAGGGTTAACAGATTCAGATGGCACAGATACATCACTATCAACATCAGTCCTAGGGAAAGAAAGGTTATCAGTTGCATCATCACTTCGCAAAGCATTAGCAGGTAACACAATCAGTTTCCCATCATCATCAACATCAACATCATGGTTACCGTTAACCTTATCATCAGATTGGGAAGGGTGTCAGGGACATAGTACGCCACCATCCTCCCCAGATCAGTCCCCAATAAAACATCAGTGGGCAGGTTTTCGGACACCCCCACTTCCTTCACCCCGCTCCCGGTACCCCAGTCAATGAAAACTCAGGCTATCGGCAAGGGGTAGTGGACACCCCCAATCCCTGTGACAGTTAGGGTTTTCCCCGGAATCAACTCTTCAGGGGCCGCCAGTTCGGGTCGGATGAGGGTTCGCTCAGCCCCGGTGTCCTTGAGGCCTGTAGCAAGACGGGCCCCCACGCGGACGGGCTGTACGTTGTCATCAACCCTCCCCACCACACCACCCACCAAAAGAACAGAGGCGTTGGGCCCGAAGGCCTTGGCTGGGGGGTTCTTCTGCCTCTCCGGACAGGTGGCGCTGATGTGACCAGTCCTTTACAGGAGAAACACTGGCGGGGGTCTGATGTAGGCCTGGCGCTGGCAAAGGGGATAGTGCCTCCAGAGGGACGACTGGCAGGGGCACTGGGGTTGGTTGCAGGCTTACCCCCTCCCCAGCGGGTGGCGACGGGCTTCCGCACCTCGGGTTTCCGGTTGGCCTCATAGCTGTCGGCGATCCGTGCTGTTCTGACCGCGTCCTCCGGTTCTCGGTCCAGGAGGAACTGTCGGACCTCAGCTGGGCACAGATGCAGGAACTGGTCTTTGATCATCAGGTCCCTCAGCTTCTCAAAGGTGTCAACTGACAGTCCATGGACCCACTGGTCAAAGTGGTTCCTGAGTCCTTGCACCACATCGCTATAACTGTCGTGTGGGCCACGTTGGAGGTTCCGGAACTTCTTTCGGTATACCTCAGGGGTTAGCTGGTACTTGGCAATCAGGGCCTGCTTGATGGCCTGATAGTTGTCATCTTGATCCGGCGTGAGTGAAGCAAACGCCTCCAGAGCTTTGCCCTTTAGCCCGGGAGTCAAGTACCTGGCCCATTGGTTGTCAGGCAGCCGGTACTGTCTGCAGACTTTCTCAAAGGCCCGCAGAAAAGTGTCCAAGTCTCCGTCCTTTTCCATCACGGGAAAGTGCTCCGGCCGGGGCTTGGGACTCTGAGCGCTACTGGGCACACTGCTCTGGGCTGTGGAGGGCATTGCCCCTTGTCTGAGCAGCTCCAGTTCATGGGCTCTCTGAGCTTCCCGCTCGGCCCTCTCGGCCTCTCGCTGGGCTCTCTCGGCCTCTCGCTGGTTGGCCTCTCGCTGGTCGGCTCTCTCTTGAGCTTTCTGGATCAGCTTCAGGCGTTCTTAATGGTCGTCAGTGGAGAGTCCCGCCAGGGCCGCCTGCAGGTAAGGGTCCATCCCGCTGCTGCCGTCCGACCCAGTAAACTGCAGGGATTTATAACTATCCCACTTCCACTTAGGAACTTGCAGCTCTCTGGCGCCCCCCTTTACCCTCAGGTCAGTCAGGGAACTGCACCTAGGATAATTAGTCGCCAGACGGGTCACTTGGATGTGTGCTGGCTATTGGGCACGCTGCAGTGAGGGAATTATGATTACTCCTGGCTGCAGCCAGGCAGTACCCTTATAAACCCCGCTCCGTCACTGCCAGCGTCCCCCAATAGATTAACACTTTACACCCCTTCCTTTTAGCTGCCACCAGCTACGGCTTTTGATGAACAATTTATCAAGAGGGTCCGTAGCAACCCCAAAACAGTAGCGTAGTACGTCAGGCACGTGAAAATTCGTTTATAGAGCAGGAGAAACAAACTAATAAATTTATAGGTTTATTCCTTAAAAACAGGCAATGCTTATATAATATAAAAAGATGTAACAAGCTGAGACAATATCGTTATGTACAGATGCAGTTATAAAATAAAATAGGATTAAGAATGAAAGATAACTCACATGGTTGTTAGATCATTACAGGCAAGCCAGGCTGGGGGAAGGAGCCACACGTCATAGTTCATTGGGAGATCTCTTACTCAGCACATCCCAGCAGAAAGAATTCTACTAAGGAACTTCACTGTAAGACTTATGCATGTCAGCTTCTGACCTCACAAAAAGGGCTGGTCCTCTGGCCACCTCCCCTGGCTGCAAGCTATGGTTTGAGCTCTGCGATATCATAAGGTTCATAACTCAGCGGGGAACTCTAGCAGAATAATGGCAGACCTATCAATGATCTTGCTTTGAAATAATGGTTCAAATGAACCCAAACTTGGGTGACATAGCTCATGGGGCACCCGAGAATTCCATTTCTCGGGCTCTGTTGGAGTTACGGGTTCACCGGTACCACGGGAACGATGCCCGTCGGCGCATGGTTCAACACAGTGACGTTCGTGTTTCTAGCGAATGCTCCCACCGTGTTATTAACCAAAAAAGAATGAATACTACAACATGGCTGCTATAGGAAGAAAGCACGTGTTCGGACAATGCAGGACCCCTGCGGTGAAGCGGGAAAACTTCCAGCACTGGCAGCTCACATTACACTGCCTGAGTGCAGGCTGACAGGGGGGGAAGGGAAGCGTGAGCTGCAGAGAAAAGGAGGGAGGGGTAGTTTGCCCTGTGCTTGCAAACGGTGGGGGTTGTAGTACTATGGGGGAGAGTTCTGGAAACAGCACCAGAAATGAAGCTTCAGTATCATCACACACCCTGCACACAGAATGTGTTCACACACCCCGGATGACACCCCATAATACACCCTGCACACAGAATGTGTTCACACACCCCGGATAACACCCCATAATACACCCTGCACACAGAATGTGTTCACACACCCTGGATGACACCCCATAATACACCCTGCACACAGAATGTGTTCACACACCCCGGATGACACCCTATAATACACCCTGCACACAGAATGTGTTCACACACCCTGGATGACACCCCATAATACACCCTGCACACAGAATGTGTTCACACACCCCGGATGACACCCCATAATACACCCTGCACACAGAATGTGTTCACACACCCCGGATGACACCCCATAATACACCCTGCACACAGAATGTGTTCACACACCCCGGATGACACCCCATAATACACCCTGCACACAGAATGTGTTCACACACCCTGGATGACACCCCATAATACACCCTGCACACAGAATGTGTTCACACACCCCGGATGACACCCTATAATACACCCTGCACACAGAATGTGTTCACACACCCTGGATGACACCCCATAATACACCCTGCACACAGAATGTGTTCACACACCCCGGATGACACCCCATAATACACCCTGCACACAGAATGTGTTCACACACCCCGGATGACACCCCATAATACACCCTGCACACAGAATGTGTTCACACACCCTGGATGACATCCTATAATACACCCTGCACACAGAATGTGTTCACACACCCTGGATGACACCCCATAATGCACCCTGCACACAGAATGTGTTCACACACCCCGGATGACACCCCATAATGCACCCTGCACACAGAATGTGTTCACACACCCCGGATAACACCCCATAATACACCCTGCACACAGAATGTGTTCACACACCCCGGATGACACCCCATAATGCACCCTGCACACAGAATGTGTTCACACACCCCGGATGACACCCCATAATGCACCCTGCACACAGAATGTGTTCACACACCCCGGATGACACCCCATAATACACCCTGCACACAGAATGTGTTCACACACCCCGGATGACACCCCATAATACACCCTGCACACAGAATGTGTTCACACACCCCGGATGACACCCCATAATGCACCCTGCACACAGAATGTGTTCACACACCCCGGATGACACCCCATAATACACCCTGCACACAGAATGTGTTCACACACCCCGGATGACACCCCATAATACACCCTGCACACAGAATGTGTTCACACACCCCGGATGACACCACATAATACACCCTGCACTCAGAATGTGTTCACACACCCCGGATGACACCCCATAATACACCCTGCACACAGAATGTGTTCACACACCCCGGATGACACCCCATAATACACCCTGCACACAGAATGTGTTCACACACCCCGGATGACACCCCATAATACACCCTGCACTCAGAATGTGTTCACACACCCCGGATGACACCCCATAATACACCCTGCACACAGAATGTGTTCACACACCCCGGATGACACCCCATAATGCACCCTGCACACAGAATGTGTTCACACACCCCGGATGACACCCCACATAATACACCCTGCACACAGAATGTGTTCACACACCCCGGATGACACCCCATAATGCACCCTGCACACAGAATGTGTTCACACACCCCGGATGACACCCCATAATGCACCCTGCACACAGAATGTGTTCACACACCCCGGATGACACCCCATAATACACCCTGCACACAGAATGTGTTCACACACCCCGGATGACACCCCATAATACACCCTGCACACAGAATGTGTTCACACACCCCGGATGACACCCCATAATACACCCTGCACTCAGAATGTGTTCACACACCCCGGATGACACCCCATAATACACCCTGCACACAGAATGTGTTCACACACCCTGGATGACACCCCATAATACACCCTGCACACAGAATGTGTTCACACACCCCGGATGACACCCTATAATACACCCTGCACACAGAATGTGTTCACACACCCCGGATGACACCCCATAATACACCCTGCACACAGAATGTGTTCACACACCCCGGATGACACCCCATAATACACCCTGCACACAGAATGTGTTCACACACCCCGGATGACACCCCATAATACACCCTGCACACAGAATGTGTTCACACACCCCGGATGACACCCCATAATGCACCCTGCACACAGAATGTGTTCACACACCCCGGATGACACCCCATAATACACCCTGCACACAGAATGTGTTCACACACCCCGGATGACACCCCATAATGCACCCTGCACACAGAATGTGTTCACACACCCTGGATGACACCCCATAATACACCCTGCACACAGAATGTGTTCACACACCCCGGATGCCACCCCATAATGCACCCTGCACACAGAATGTGTTCACACACCCTGGATGACACCCCATAATACACCCTGCACACAGAATGTGTTCACACACCCCTGATGACACCCCATAATACACCCTGCACACAGAATGTGTTCACACACCCCGGATGACACCCCATAATGCACCCTGCACACAGAATGTGTTCACACACCCCGGATGACACCCCATAATACACCCTGCACACAGAATGTGTTCACACACCCCGGATGACACCCCATAATGCACCCTGCACACAGAATGTGTTCACACACCCCGGATGACACCCCATAATACACCCTGCACACAGAATGTGTTCACACACCCCGGATGACACCCCATAATGCACCCTGCACACAGAATGTGTTCACACACCCTGGATGACACCCCATAATACACCCTGCACACAGAATGTGTTCACACACCCCGGATGACACCCCATAATGCACCCTGCACACAGAATGTGTTCACACACCCTGGATGACACCCCATAATACACCCTGCACACAGAATGTGTTCACACACCCCTGATGACACCCCATAATACACCCTGCACACAGAATGTGTTCACACACCCTGGATGTTAAAAATGCTTAATTTCATATATTTTTCCAGGACTTGTTACCAGATGCGATACTTTAAAGAAAACGTCACGTTTCTTATAAAAAAATTATAGTGGTTTATTGGACTGTTTACCAAAAAAACATCATTACAGGAAAACATAAAATGAGTGAAATAGTTACGTAGAGATTGTCCATTTGTCCATAGCAAAACTTGTACACATCTTTCCTTGGTGTCCTGAATGGTAAAAATGACATTCTGTCTCTGTCAGGAGCGTCTCAGAGAAACAACACGTAGTTACATGGCAGCTGGCTGTTCATTCATCATAGTCCTTGTCCCATGTGTCTGTATAGAGAGTGAGCGAGCAAGAGCCCCCCTCCCTTCATGTAACCATTATATATAAGTCCCTTATATCACGTGATCTCTGTATATGGAGATGACACTCTACCATACAGAAATAGCATCTGTAATGTCAGCTGAAAATCCATGTACTCAGTACAGAATTGAGTGTATAAAGAATAAATCCATAACCAATAATTAATATTTAACAATTCCCCCTTTTGAGGGTGACAGACATTAATTGGAACCCTCAAAGTAGAGAAGTTCATCTTTAGGATAATCAGATCTTCTTTCTTCTTTTTCTTTGGCAAAATAATTTAATTTCCATAATAATAATAATAATAATATCAGATTATTGTTATATGCACTCAATAACATAATGATGTGAATTCATGTTATGGTAAGCCGTGATCAATATTCATATAAAATATGTGTTATACTTTCCTAAACCTAAATCGAAGCATCTCGGGTCCAGTCATCATCATCTGATGTCATCTGGTCTTCATGTTGACGTCTTGTTCTTGATTCTTATAAAACACAGTCTTTATACGATAATTCCTTTGAAATAACATGTAGATATTGTGGAGACCGTGTGTCATGTGTCCATCAAAGTCCATAAATTCAAATGTTGATAAGAAAACAAAGTCCATTGATGAAATGAAGCTTTAATATCTGAGCAGTGTCACCTTTAAAGACCTGGACTTACATTGGCTCGCCTTGAATATTTCTGGAATCCTCCATGCCATCCGCAATGGTCTTGGAACAGGTGTGACGTCTTTGGTCAGCAAAGCAAGGGTTAAAATGACTCTTCCTTGCTAAAGATAGCACCATAACCAGTCCTTAGTCCTAATGCACAGGACTCATGTCAGGGTTGTAGCTTCCTGACAACTTATTGTTCACCAGCTTTCATTGAAGCTTCATAGGTGATAGGAAACCACTGGAACGTGATAAAAGCGTGATAACACAGTTCATATTAGCATCATAGGATCATCGTCCTCTGCCATTGTGTCTGTTAGGTTAGATACTGCGATCGTGGCTGTCAGTGGTGGATACTGCGATCGTGGCTGTCAGTGGTGGATACTGCGATCGTGGCTGTCACTGGTGGATACTGCGATCGTGGCTGTCAGTGGTGGATACTGCAGTCGTGGCTGTCAGTGATGGATACTGCAGTTGTTGTCAGTGGTGGATACTGCGATCGTGGCTGTCAGTGGTGGATACTGCGATCGTGGCTGTCAGTGGTGGATACTGCGATCGTGGCTGTCACTGGTGGATACTGTGATCGTGGCTGTCAGTGGTGGATACTGCAATCGTGGCTGTCAATGGTGGATACTGCAATCGTTGTCAGTGGTGGATACTGCAGTCGTGGCTGTCAGTGGTGGATACTGCAGTTGTTGTCAGTGGTGGATACTGCAGTTGCTGTCAGTGGTGGATACTGCAGTTGTTGTCAGTGGTGGATACTGCAGTTGCTGTCAGTGATGGATACTGCAGTTGTGGCTGTCAATGGTGGATACTGCAGTCGTGGCTGTCAGTGGTGGATACTGCAGTTGCTGTCAGTGGTGGATACTGCAGTCGTGGCTGTCAGTGGTGGATACTGCAGTTGCTGTCAGTGGTGGATACTGCAGTCGTGGCTGTCAGTGGTGAATACTGCAGTCGTGGCTGTCAGTGGTGGATACTGCAATCGTTGTCAGTGGTGGATACTGCAGTCGTGGCTGTCAGTGGTGGATACTGCAGTTGTTGTCAGTGGTGGATACTGCAGTTGCTGTCAGTGGTGGATACTGCAGTTGTTGTCAGTGGTGGATACTGCAGTCGTGGCTGTCAGTGATGGATACTGCAGTTGCTGTCAGTGGTGGATACTGCAGTTGCTGTCAGTGGTGGATACTGCAGTTGTTGTCAGTGGTGGATACTGCAGTCGTGGCTGTCAGTGGTGAATACTGCAGTCGTGGCTGTCAGTGGTGGATACTGCAGTCGTGGCTGTCAGTGGTGGATACTGCAGTTGTTGTCAGTGGTGAATACTGCAGTCGTGGCTGTCAGTGGTGGATACTGCAGTTGTTGTCAGTGGTGGATACTGCAGTCGTGTGCTGTCAGTGGTGGATACTGCAGTTGTTGTCAGTGGTGGATACTGCAGTCGTGGCTGTCAGTGGTGGATACTGCAGTTGTTGTCAGTGGTGAATACTGCAGTCGTGGCTGTCAGTGATGGATACTGCAGTTGCTGTCAGTGGTGGATACTGCAGTTGTTGTCAGTGGTGGATACTGCAGTCGTGGCTGTCAGTGATGGATACTGCAGTTGCTGTCAGTGGTGGATACTGCAGTTGTTGTCAGTGGTGAATACTGCAGTCGTGGCTGTCAGTGATGGATACTGCAGTTGCTGTCAGTGGTGGATACTGCAGTTGTTGTCAGTGGTGGATACTGCAGTCGTGGCTGTCAGTGATGGATACTGCAGTTGCTGTCAGTGGTGGATACTGCAGTTGTTGTCAGTGGTGGATACTGCAGTTGTTGTCAGTGGTGGATACTGCAGTCGTGGCTGTCAGTGATGGATACTGCAGTTGCTGTCAGTGGTGGATACTGCAGTTGTTGTCAGTGGTGAATACTGCAGTCGTGGCTGTCAGTGATGGATACTGCAGTTGCTGTCAGTGGTGGATACTGCAGTTGTTGTCAGTGGTGGATACTGCAGTCGTGGCTGTCAGTGGTGGATACTGCAGTTGCTGTCAGTGGTGGATACTGCAGTGGCTGTCAGTGGTGGATACTGCAGTTGTTGTCAGTGATGGATACTGCAGTTGCTGTCAGTGGTGGGTACTGCAGTTGTTGTCAGTGGTGGATACTGCAGTCGTTGTCAGTGATGGATACTGCAGTTGTTGTCAGTGATGGATACTGCAGTTGTTGTCAGTGATGGATACTGCAGTTGTTGTCAGTGGTGAATACTGCAGTCGTGGCTGTCAGTGATGAATACTGCAGTTGTTGTCAGTGGTGGATACTGCAGTCGTGGCTGTCAGTGATGGATACTGCAGTTGTTGTCAGTGGTGGATACTGCAGTTGTTGTCAGTGGTGGATACTGCAGTCGTGGCTGTCAGTGATGGATACTGCAGTTGTTGTCAGTGATGGATACTGCAGTTGTTGTCAGTGGTGGATACTGCAGTTGTTGTCAGTGATGGATACTGCAGTTGTTGTCAGTGATGGATACTGCAGTTGTTGTCAGTGATGGATACTGCAGTTGTTGTCAGTGATGGATACTGCAGTTGTTGTCAGTGATGGATACTGCAGTTGTTGTCAGTGATGGATACTGCAGTTGTTGTCAGTGGTGGATACTGCAGTCGTGGCTGTCAGTGGTGTATACTGCGATCGTGGCTGTCAGTGATGGATACTGCAGTTGTGGCTGTCAGTGGTGAATACTGCAGTTGTTGTCAGTGATGAAATGAATTGTAATTGACACAGTCTATTATTACTCAGACATCATATAGCCTTTTTACCTTCTGGAACTTCGGCTTTTTCTTCTTGTAACTTTTTAAATTTACTTGAATTTAGAAATATGAAAAGTCTTTATTAATGTAATTCCAATATCTTGCTTGAAGTCTTCATTCCCTATTCTATACCAAATCTGGTAATTTTCCTAATCTATAATATCACAGCGTACCATAACAATCAATAATATCCATAGAATTATTATCAGAATAGTAATATGGAATTCATGTTTGTGTAATAAAACAATAATAAATGATAATGCATTATTAACCATATTCTTCATGAGATAGAACATTTTTATGTCATTGGTGTAATTACCTTTCCAACCCATAGATGTCAGTGTGTTTTTTTTCATGTAACAAGTGTTTCCATCTTTATTACTAAAACTTTATTAATGGAATATATTTATTAGACCAATAATAGGTAAGAATGTATAGCCATGAACCAAAATGTGAATATGAGTGAATGAATGAATGAAAGAATTATTGTATTTACTCAGAATTAGAACATTTTCTTCTAATGAACCGATATCTTCACTATATTTAATGAAGCAATATTCTCATACTTGACATTACTTTATTAAATATTGATGTTTCTTGATTGTTTGAGATAAAAATAAAAATTAAGAATCAAAAATAGAGATAAAGGAAGAATAAAAATTAAAAAATGAAAAATAAGAATAAAAATGAAAATAAGAATAAAAATTAAAATAAAGCCTTTATATGTTTATGACAAATGCTGAGTAGTTATGTTCTCAGTAACACATACCCTTAATATTTCCATTATCTGGATGATTTCATATTTGTCATTATCTTGTGTTACCAAAATATTCATATTATGCAACTTTGCATGTAATCCCCTTCTTAGTGTAAAGAAATGACTTTTTATAATACTTAATGTTATTATCTATAGTAGTTATACCATTGTACCTTTCTATATTCTTTAAAATGTGTGAAGAAGACGTATTGATGAAATGTGATGATATATTCAAAATCTAAAACACATTTCCCCCTTAATACCAGAAAAAAAAATATTAGTTTATGAAATAATTGATTTATCAAAACCAAAATGAAAAAAAAAATAATTGTTTTATAAATTATTTATGTAACTTCTATTTTAGCTTTATACCATATATTTGTCTGAAGATGTGTACCATCTATGTAACCATTAAAAATAAAAATAACATTGAATATCATAAAATTATCTTTTGGGAAAAAGGAAAAAAAATAATAATCTAAATGTAGATTTTCTTGATAAACCATTTTGATGTGTGATTACACTTATCTACTATTAACTAAAAAAAATAATTACTAAAGGAATATATGTTGAGTAGATAATATTTCATTATGTATCTTAATATTCTAATAATTGAACTGATTTGTATTATTTCTCTTAAAAACAAGTTGTTGTTTTTCTCGCATACCATGAATTGTGAAACCTCTTTCATACATCACACATACACTTAGCTTATATTCACTCTTAGCAGCTGCTCATACACGCATCTGTCATCTGTCACTCAGACTGTGACACGGATAAGTTCACACCACAAGTTCCTCATACAAAAAAGGTAGGAATATTAACCCAAATAATTGTATCTTAATTATCAATGCGCATTGTAAACTACTAAATTTAATATTTTAATATTTCTTTGAATATTCCCCAAATACACATAACAAACTTTGTGAACCATTTATAGATAGAAGGACTCATAAGAAAATTTGGTTATGAGCTGTTTCTATATTTGGTGCAAGGTTTGCAACTGAAATTGAACCCTGTAACTTAAGAGGCCTAAAGAAAAATTCTTTGACTTGCAAAGGCCGAGCTCACTGAAGCTATAAGAGCTTTAAGTTACAACCACTGAAATAGGGGTATATGGTATCCTTATTATTAGAACAGTTTAAATGTCACATGTGTGACTGTCATGCAGTAAGAACATATTGCCATGCAAATAAATAACTTCAAAATGTTAGCAACACACAAAAACTAAATTTAGATTGAGTTAGTTATATATTATTTCCTTTTAAGTGTTAAATATATAAAAACATGCAGTTATTACAAATTCCTGTGTAAATAAATGTGCAATGGGTCTGCTCCAGACGTAGTCTGCTCCACATATTTCAAATCCCATATTTCAAATTACAGATTTCTAATTACACTACTGTGAATTAGACTAGAATTCTAGAATGCATTTGGCCACACATCAATCCTACAGCATTGTCATCATCACATTGTGACTGAGATGTTCTTCTGTTCCCACAGGTATGAAAACCCCAGCTTTTCTATGCTCCTGAATGCATCATGTATATTGCTTTGTTAATGGTATGAAAACCCCAGCTTTTCTATGCTCCTGAATGCATCATGTATATTGCTTTGTTAATGGTATGAAAACCCCAGCTTTTCTATGCTCCTGAATGCATCATGTATATTGCTTTGTTAATGGTATGAAAACCCCAGCTTTTCTATGCTCCTGAATGCATCATGTATATTGCTTTGTTAATGGTATGAAAACCCCAGCTTTTCTATGCTCCTGAATGCATCATGTATATTGCTTTGTTAATGGTATGATTTGCTCACCCATCTTCCTGTGCACATAATTGTACTCCATACTTCTTATCTTCACCACACATCTGAGTGGTCTGTGTAACACCTACCCCCTTTTATGATCTTTCCTTAACTCTGTGCATTTGGCCTGAGCAGTCCCAGCCCACTTCCCAATCACACCTGATTGCCCTTAGCTGCATTATTTATTCAGTGCAATGGGTCTGCTCCAGACGTAGTCTGCTCCACATATTTCAAATCCCATATTTCAAATTACAGATTTCTAATTACACTACTGTGAATTAGACTAGAATTGGACTGGAATTTGGCTGCAAGGTAACATAATTTAAAACCACTATGTTTCATTTTCTTATCACTTTCACCCCCATCCTCCTTTCTTTCTTCCTATCCCCTGTAATCCCCCCCTAGTAAGGAATTAGTAATTTCCCCCTCCATTCTCCCCAGCCATCTCACCTTTCCCACAGAACTGTTCCTCCACATACAATCCTTTTCACCAAGACACACACGGCCACACCATGGCTTATCCTGCTCTCACCTTCTAACGCTCTGTCTGCTACTCCTCATCGCTGGCGATGTATCCCCAAATCCTGGCCCTCCTCATCACATCCCCACACTCATTTCTAACACCCTGCCACGATCTTCCACACGTTTTTGCAACCCTGTCAACCTCATACCTATCCATCCACACCCCCCTCCCCCAGTCCCCCTACCCGGAGCACTATGGAACGCACGCTCCGTCTGCAATAAACTGTCATTTGTCCACGACCTCTTTATCACCAACAAACTCTCCTTCCTTGCCATCACTGAAACCTGGCTCACTCCCTCTGACTCAGCCTCTCCAGCTGCGCTCTCCTATGGCGGATTTCATCTTTCTCACACCCCTCGCCCTAGCAACAAACGTGGTGGAGGAGTTGGCTTACTCCTGTCTGATACCTGCTCCTTTACCCCTATTCAAATTCCACCCTCCGCTGCTATTCCCTCGTTCGAAGTGCACTCCGTCCGCATCTATTCCCCCTCCAACCTCCAACTGGCTGTCATCTACCGCCCCCCGGAACTAGCCATCTCCACCTTTCTCGACCACTTCACCACCTGGCTACTCCATTTCCTCTCTGCTGACATCCCCACCATCATCATGGGCGATTTCAACATCCCCATTGACACTTCCACCCTGGCTACCTCTAAACTTCTTTCGCTCACGGCTTCCCTCGGCCTCACTCAATGGTCCTCTGTGGCCACTCACAAAGGCGGTCACACGCTGGACCTTATCTTCACCCGTCTCTGTTCCCTCACTAATCTCACTAACTCCCCACTCCCCCTGTCTGACCACAACCTACTGACATTCTCTTCCCTCTCCTCTGTTAGTACGCATCCCCCACTCCACAAACTCACCCACCCTCGCAGAAATCTCAAACACCTCAATTTACAATCGCTCTCTGAGTCCCTCCTCCCTCTCACAGACATAGCCTCACTTAATGACACAGATGCTGCTGCCACATTTTATAACACCACAATAAAAACCACACTTGATTCGGCCGCCCCCCTCATGCAGAGCAAAACTCGTACAATCAACAGGCAGCCCTGGCTGACCGGCCTGACCAAAGAACTGAGACGGGCTTCCAGGGTTACCGAGCGGAGATGGAAGAGAACCCACTCCATCGAGCACTTCAACGCATACAAGCAGTCCCTTGCCAGCTTCAAGTCCACGCTCTCTGCCGCAAAACAAACTTACTTTGCATCTCTCATATCCTCCCTGTCTCACAACCCTAAACAGCTCTTCAACACTTTCAATTCTCTACTCCATCCCACAGCACCTCCTCCCTCTCCTCTCATTTCTGCCGAAGACTTTGCCTCCTTCTTTAAGCAAAAGATTGATACTATCAGAGAAGGCTTTGGCCCGCAGCCCCCAATGCCCCTCTTAGCCACTCAGCCCTGTTCTTCCAAAACCAGCTTCACCACCATGACAGAAGATCAGCTCTCCACTCTCCTGTCAAGATCACACCTCACCACTTGCGCGCTTGACCCACTCCCGTCCCACCTCATCCCTAACCTTGCCACAGTCTTCATCCCTACTCTCACACACCTCTTCAACCTTTCACTTACAAATGGTGTCTTTCCTTCATCCTTCAAACATGCTTCAATCACCCCGATCCTCAAAAAGCCCTCCCTCGACCCATCCTCAGCGTCTAGCTATCGCCCGATATCTCTTCTCCCCTTCGCCTCAAAACTACTGGAACAGCATGTATATCTTGAACTGTCCTCCCACCTTTCCTCCTGCTCCCTCTTTGACCGGTTACAATCAGGCTTTCGACCGCATCACTCAACTGAAACTGCCCTAACTAAAGTCACCAACGACCTACTAACCGCCAAGAGCAAGCGACACTACTCTGTCCTCCTTCTCCTGGACCTGTCTTCTGCCTTTGACACCGTAGACCATTCCCTCCTCCTACAGATTCTCTCATCTCTTGGCATCACAGACTTGGCCCTATCCTGGATCTCATCATACCTAACAGACTGAACTTTTAGTGTCTCCCTCTCACACACCACCTCCTCACCTCGCCCCCTGTCTGTCGGTGTTCCCCAAGGCTCAGTCCTAGGACCCCTACTCTTCTCCATCTACACCTTCGGCCTGGGACAGCTCATAGAATCCCATGGCTTGCAGTATCACCTCTACGCCGATGACACGCAGATCTACCTATCTGGACCTGACCTCACCTCCCTACTGACCAAAATCCCACAGTGTCTGTCTGCTATCTCAGCCTTCTTTTCTGCTCGCTTTCTCAAACTGAACATGGACAAAACAGAATTCATCATCTTTCCCCCACCTCATTCTACCCCTCCACCAGGCCTATCCATCAATGTCAATGGCTGCTCGCTTTCCCCAGTCCCACATGCTCGGTGCCTTGGGGTGATCATCGACTCTGCCCTCTCTTTCAAACCACATATCCAAGCCCTCGCCACCTCCTGCCGCCTCAAACTCAAAAATATTTCCCGGATCCGCTCATTCCTCAACCATGAAACCACAAAAACACTAGTGCACGCCCTTATCATCTCCCGCCTCGACTACTGCAACCTCCTACTGTCTGGCCTCCCCTCTAGCACTCTGGCACCACTCCAGTCCATCCTACACTCTGCTGCACGACTAATCCACCTGTCTTCCCGCTATTCCCCAGCCTCCCCACTATGCCAGGCCCTTCACTGGCTTCCTATTGCCCAGAGGCTCCAGTTCAAAACCTTAACCATGACATACAAAGCCATCCATAACCTTTCTCCTCCATACATCTGTGACATGGTCTCCCGCTACCTACCTACACGCAACCTTCGATCCTCTCAAGATCTCCTTCTCGACTCCCCCCTCATCTCTTCTTCCCACAACCGCATACAAGACTTCTCCCGGGCTTCCCCCATACTCTGGAACTCCCTGCCGCAAAACATCAGACTTTCACCAACAATGGAGACCTTCAAGAAAAACCTGAAGACCCACCTCTTCCGACAAGCCTACAACCTGCAATGATCCTCAGTCTACTGAACCACCGCACGACCAGCTCTACCCTTTCCTAGTGTATTCTCACCCATCCCTGTAGACTGTGAGCCCTCGCGGGCAGGGTCCTCTCTCCTTCTGTACTTGTGTGTCCCTTGTCTAGCACATGTTTATTGTATCTGTCTATATTTTTTCCTTTTCATATGTAAAGCGCCATGGAATAAATGGCGCTATATAAATGTATAATAATAATAAATAATAAAATAAAGGAATAAATCCATGTAAAAGAGTTTTTCCCGATTAAATCCTACTTTGAAGTGAAAATTCTAAGGAACAATAAGAGATAAGGTTAATATCATATTCATCCAGAAAGAAAACAATTGCAATGTCTTATACATATATATGTATTGGCTTTAATGTAATTCTAAATATTACTGTAGTATATTTTAATTATATCACTATAGATATAGATATACAGTTATACAATCTCTACTTATACAAATATACTATATATATATATACTGTATGAATATATATATATCTACAAAAACTGTGAACTACAGAATTATATTTATAAAATAATTACAAATAACTGAATAATATATTGTATAATACTTTTACACAACATATAATTTCATTTTCAGTCAATTCCTAAACCAAATCTTATTTCTTTGTGAAAGATGTCCTGAAAAGCTCTTTTTATGATTCCTTTTTTTAATGATTGTTTGAGCAGCTCCGATAATGAGCTGTAAACTGAAGACTTAGATAAGTCATTTTGAAGAATCACCTGTTCCTGTCTTTCAATGTCCGCCATTTGTCTCTTTACAGAGAGGTCTGAACTTTGAATTATTAACTCTTTCTGCAAAGCGGACTCTTGGATTTTTTTATAGGGTTTATAACTAATATGTAATTTCCTCCGTATGTCATAGATTTGATTCCGGGGATGACTCAGTTTAGGAGATTTTGACACTGGCTTTTGAAAAGATCTTACTCTGTTTGATTTATTTTCCATTCACGATTCTCATGTTTTCTAGCAAAATCAAGGAATTGCGCACATTCAAATAAAGTATCTTTTTGTGACGCAATAACACGAGATACAGAATTTAGGAATCCAAATTTGTCCACAAAATACTTTATCATTGATTGTGTTTTATCATTGGTAATTAGAGTTTTGTACAACCTTTCAAATATGGACATGAATGTAAAAGTACATTCTTTCCGACCAATCCTTAATTTTTGAAGAATCTCAATATCTGGACAATTTTCATTTAAGGCACAGAAAATCAGAATTTTCAATCTGTCTTTATCATCTAGATCTCCATGTAATTCATTATCAAAACTCAACTTTAATGTCAGGCGTCTGGAAAAGGTTGCAGGAAGCCACAATTTAAATAATTGATTTTTCTCAGCATTACTTAAATCAAGCTTATCAATAAAGCTTTCGAAGATTTCAGAATTTCTGCACACATGGATTTTGTTATCATATGCAGGAATGATTTTGCATAATTTTAACAAATTTTTCCTAACTTTAATTTGGAGTTGGGCCTGTGAATTGTCTTCTATTTTTGGTGGCCTTTGTACATCCGTCTCTCGTACGTCATCTGCATCAGTTCTCAAGTCTCCTCCTATGTTCCCTCCTACATCAGTTCTCAAGTCTCCTCCCATGTTCCCTCCTACATCAGTTCTCAAGTCTCCTCCCATGTTCCCTCCTACATCAGTTCTCAAGTCTCCTCCCATGTTCCCTCCTACATCAGTTCTCAAGTCTCCTCCCATGTTCCCTCCTACATCAGTTCTCAAGTCTCCTCCCATGTTCCCTCCTACATCAGTTCTCAAGTCTCCTCCCACATTTCCACCATCTTTTTTTACGTCATCAGAGACAAGGTCACCTTGAGTAGCCATTACAGACACATGTCCCACATGTTGCTCAATTTCCTCATTACAGTCAATTTCGGGAACATCACTGGTATGATCTGACACTATTTCTACACAGTCATCTTTAGATTTCTCTAATACAAACTTGTGAAATACGTGAACTAACTGTAATATATTTTTCAATTTCTCTCTTTCCCTATTAAAGGACACCAGCTTAGATTCTAGCTTTAGATTTTCCATTTCACATTCTGCATATAAGCTGAACCATAAAACTTCTAAATTAGACTGATCTACAGACATAAATTTCAGTCTACTTTGCTTAGAAAAAGAAGTAATAACATCCATTGTTCTTACCTTGAAATATCTCAGCTTGTAGCTCCTTTCTTGGACAATGCTCTTGTCATCAGCACGTCTGATTCCTGTAGTCAACTCTTAGGCCGGAGTCACACTGGCGACAAAATCGGACGACTGCAATGCGATGAAATATCGTATTGCAGTCGGACCTATGTTAATCTATGGAGCAGCTCCCAGTATCAGATTTTTTGTGGTCTGTTTTAAACGTCCATGTACAATCGCAGCATGCTGCGATTGTCACCGATTGTGGGTCGACTATCGCCAATGCAAGTCTATGGGAGCGATGAAAAATCTGATTACAAACGGACCACACTGTGTGACTTGCGATTAAATCGCATCGGTGTCCTTTAGAAAAGCCGGCAATTCATCCCCGGCTATACTGTAAAATCACACTGACAGCTTTAATAAAGACTAGAAAGAATAGATATACACACATAGAATACATATATATATATATATATATACATGTCATTGTGACATATATATATACATATATTTATAGTTCCTAGACTTCTACATACTGTAATAGCCGCTAATTCAATTGCCGGGTTTTGTGAAATCACAGAAGCCGACATGAAATGATACATTGTTTCCACACAGTTAACCATGTAATTTCATGTATTTTTATATATGTTTGAAACATACAATTACATGAGTGTATTTGTGCAAAATTTCAGACATGTAGGGGTTAATTAAAGGTGTAATTTCGTTGAAAAAAAATGCGTGGGCTCCCGCTGTATTTTCTCCACCAGACAGACAAAGCAAAGCGAGTGGGGGCAGATAATAATAGCCCAGGGAGGGTGCATTTTTTTTGTGCCCCCCCTGGCTACTAACATCTGCCCCCAGACACCCCAGAAAGGGCAAATCTATAATTAGATTCGCCCTTTCTGGCACTTTGCCCATCTATTCCCATTGCCCTGTAGCGGTGGCGAATGGGTTAATCTCACCTTACTGTCACCTTGCAATTGAAAGGTGACCTTAAGGCAGGTTAATAATTGATAGCTGTCAATTAGACAACTATCAATTATTAATCCTATTGAAGTAAATAAAAAAACACACACACTTTAAGAATAAATAATTTTAATGAAATAAAAACACATTTTTTTGACCATATTTTATTTTACACTTAATCCGTGCGAAGCCATTGATCTCCTAAAATAAAGAAAAAGAAATAAAACAACATTATTCTTACCTATTCCGCCGATCTGTCACGTCCCACGCTGTAATCCTTCACAAAGGGTTAACTAGCTTTGAGCCAAGCAGTGCAAGTAATCCTGCATGCTCAGCTCAAAGCTCCTGAATGAATAAGTTCCTCTCCTGGCGACAGGAGAGGATGTGTTTCATGAATGAAGCTTAATTGATTGTGTCCACTTTCCCTTTAGATCAGGTCACTACAGTTAAATTGGCAATAAATCAATTAAGCTCCATTCATGAATCTTCCTCTACTTTCGCTGGGAGAGGAATTATTCATTCAGGGAATACAGGCTGAGAGCATTATTACTCTCTGCGACCTGTAACCTTTAACCCTTTCTGAGGATTACACCTGGGACCTGATGTACATCGGGGTTTGGGAAGAATAATTTTCTTTTTTATTTTATTTTTTTCAGAAAAAGTTTTAGCAGGAAAAAAAAATATGGTCAAAAACGGGGGTGATTTTTTAATTAAACTTTTTTTTTTATTAAAATGTGTGTGTTTGAATTTTTCTATCAACAATAGGGTTAATAATTGAAGTTGCCTAATTGCAGCTATCAATTTTTAAACCCGGCTAAAATGACCTTCAATACTAAGGTGACATTAAGGTGACATTTTTAACCCCTTCGCCACCGCTACAGGCAAAGGGGAATAGAGGGCAAAGGCCCGAAAGGGCGAATCAATTATAGTTTGCCCTTTTGGGGTGTCGGGGGCAGATGTTAGTAGCCAGGGGGGCAAAAAAAAATGTACCCTCCCCAGGAAATTTTTATCGCCCCCCCCGCTTGCTTTGTCGTCTGGTGGAGAAAATACGGCGGAGCCCCCGCATTTTTTTCAAAAATTTACACCTTTTTTAACACCTACATGTTGAAATTTAGCACACATACACGCATGTAAAAGTAAAGTTTTTAAAATAAATAAAAAACTAAATTACAGGTTTAAAATGGGAAACAATGTTTATTTTTTATGTCGGCTTTTGTGATTTCCTGAA